>BQNB010188777.1:0-11924 GCA_026074375.1 Tanacetum coccineum | reverse complement strand
CGTATTCTTCAAAGTCAGGCAATGGTCTTTTGATTCGTCAAAGTCTTGGATACGTCGTATGGGTCTAGAATAATACGGTGTATTTGCTGTCAGATCAGTAGACTTTCTCGAACTCTTCATTTAAGCTCCAAAATGCGTGCCTTTTAGCTAATCTTCACCAAGTACTCCATAATTACTGCAATTCTCAAATATAAATGATTAAGTAACAATTCTTTGCAATAATTATACAATATGGGTTAATTACATGGGATAAATGATGCTATAAAATGTACGTTATTTGATGTCATCATGGCTATTCTAGAGCAAACGGCAACCGGTAAAGAATAACCAAATACGTTGATGGCTGATAGTTTGCCAAAAACTATAATGCCAACTAAGTTGGGCAAGCCACAATGTTTCAACTCGAGGCCAGACATGGGTATTCAAACACCCACAAAAAAACTAAGGATCAAACCTTAGTATCGAAGCAATTCGATCAAGGGATTCAATCCCTAAAAACGGTGAAAAATATCCATGTGTAAAGCCTTCAAAAATTGCTACTCCAGATGCATTTTTTGAGGGGGAGAAAGACACATGGATAAGAACTTCAATGCTAAACATATCCTTACTTTAATACAACCACCACTACATACATATCCTCACATCACAAAAACACTACAACCCGACATACAAATCAAACCACCACACACAAACCAAATCAACATTCACACAAATAAATCAAACCATAAAAAAATCCATTCATCTCCACAAATACAAATCATGACACAACAAAACCAAATTAACTCATCTCACTCTTATAACACAAAACAAATACCAAAAACAAAAAAAAACACTCACACAAATCAAAACAAAACCTTCAAACAATAAAACTACTCGACAACATCATTACATAAGGATTGACATAACTGATATGTGTGAAAACACATATCCTTTTTATATCAAAAATGACCCTTAAAAGACCAGAACTGTGCTTTAAATGCTTGAATATTGCTTGTTTTGTCTTTGTGATTGTGTAGGTACGGATATTGCAAAAATCCTAAGAAAACGGGCAAACACGAACACGGGAACGGAAGAGCACACAAAGAGCCAGAAGTTTTCTACAATAAGGTCAAAAAGTCAGCAGTGGTCAACCCTTAGTCAACCCTTGGTCAAAAACATAAAAAGACAAATCCAAAGTTACCAAACCAGTCCCTCATTTATAAACCAATTCACAAAAATAATCCTTAAAAGTCCTAACGGTCATTAACTTTTATTTATAAAAGTTAACACTTGTTATCTTTGTTATTAAGACCAAACCCATTACCCGAATTTAACCCTTGGCCCAAAACCAACACCCGGCCAAAACCCAAGTCGAAGCCCCGGGTCAAAATAATCAAACGCACCTTTTATAAGTTAAAAAGGGCGGGAGATACAGTTTTACTGTTCATCTCCTTCCCCAAATTAACCTCTGGATAAAAACAAGGGGTAAATGGTAATTGACAGCATGGATGGGTAATTCAAGGGATAAGGTACTAGTTGGCAGGATAAAACGTCACCTAATGCCCTCATTGGCTAAGACCCATGTGAAGAATGATACGTAGGCTAGTAAGGAAGCACAAGGAAAGGGGTATTTTGCACTCATTCTACACTCAGAAGTAACACAAGGGTGTCACATCACGGATTGCCACGCTGGCAATCCGTGTGAGACAATCTAATCCAACGAATGAGGAACGGTATCCAATGATTAAGAAAAATGGATGGAGGAGATAGTCAACGGCGGTTTGTTGACCACAGTGGCGAGTTGTGTTTTATATTAATAAAATATTACACGGCGAGTTGTTGAAACCAGGTGGCGGTTTGCTTAGGAGGCGAGTTACCAACTGGCGGCGAGTTGCTTATTTTCTTGCCGGCGAGTTGCTTAAAAATCAAATGGCGAGTTGCCTTATTGAAGGCGGTTTGACAGGTACCAAGGCGGTTTGAATATTTTAATAGAAAAATACGAAAAGAACCCCTGGCGGTTTGGACCCTCGGCGGCGAGTTGCTTATCGCGGCGGTTTGCTTTCACGGCGGGTTGAACAAAACAGATAGACAGCGGTTTGAATTATCTACGGCGGTTTGCTGTTAAATCTTGCCAGCGAGTTGCCTTATTTCACCAGCGGCGGTTTGGTCACTATAGGCAGCGGTTTGATTATTTTATTAAGCCGGCGAGTTAGCAAAAATATAAGAGGCGGTTTGCTTGATTTATTTGGCAGCGGTTTGGTGACAGTTTGAATTTTTTTTCAGGCGGCTGTTTGCAATCATCCTAGGCAGCGCTAAAAAAAAAAAAAAGAAAAAAAAAGAGTACTTTTGGCGGGAAAAGTTAAGAAAAAATTAATTTTTCCTATAGCCTTTTTAGCTCATTTTTACACCAAATTTAAATTTTGGTAATAGGGTAAAAATTTTGTTAAAAAATTCAAATTATTTTTGGCGGGAAAAATTAAGAAAAAATTAATTTTTCAATAGCTTTTTTAGCTAATTTTTACACAAAATTTAAATTTTGGTAATAGGGTAAATTTTGTGTTTTGGTCAAAATTCAAATATTTTAGGGCCAAATAACAAACCGTCAACCTAAACAGGACTTAAACTGCATTAATCAAACAACAAACCTACCTTAACATCAAACGATTATTCATTCACGGTTTTCTATTGATTTTGTAAAATCCCGTTAATCTTTTATCGGTTTTAATCATAGACTTGTAAAATCCCGTGAACGTTAATTGCATTTAAAACCACAACATCAATCACATTATCTACTTAAGATCCTTAATTTTATTTCACACATCGAATTTCAATGGAATCTTCTAATTCTAATTCAAAAGAGAGAGAGCTTCAACTGACGCAACGGCTCGCAAAACAAAGGCACTCCATCTGCATGACATGGTTTGAACAACTCGAGACACATCTTCATGATCTCTATCTCCTTAATTCGCCTTATGCTGTTGATGCATTTAAACCAGCATTTCGCTCATTCTTTGGTGAAGAGCATCAGACTTTCAAATTGAAGATGTTTCATAATCTGGATCAGTTAAGGCTACAACTTGAAAGAGAGAATCTTCATGGGGTTAATGCAAAGACTTGTCTTCAAGCACTCAGAACACAGTTCAAGGAATTTCTTGCCTCAAAAGGGGTAAATGCAACGGATCTTCTGAATCAAGGTTGGCAACAAGACTTCGAAGACTTCACGCGCTGTGAACCTAGTGCGTACAGACGTGAGTTACTCGAGAACCTGGATACACTTGAAGCGGTCATTCATAGAGTTGTAAATACATATGGTGTATTACGCATGAAAGAAAATGAACTTAATGCACTAAAGGAGAATGGAAGTCAGTTGCATGATGAAATACTTCATGAGCATCAAATTAAGTCAAGTGTCAAGATGCAGTCTCAAGATATTCAGATCAATCCAGTTCAAGCAATGGACGACAGCTTAATTGTATCAAAAATTAGTTTGATAGAGCCTGAAACAACAATGCATTCAGCAAATCAGAGATTGAAACTCAGATGCAAAGGCAAGAGGAAAAGGTCGATATGCGTGAAGCAGTTGATGCTGGGTTGGTTGTCACAGAAAGCAGTGGGACAAAGCCCGACAAGCAGGATACAAGTAGTAGTTTAGGGAATTATACCACACAAGTTGTGGATGCAGATATCGGACCAGTAAATGACGAAGAGCCATTTGTTGAGGTACAATTGACTGCTCTACATAATATCCTTGCTAATGAACAATAGCATACTGAGCAATCTGAACCCAATTATGACACACATCTATTGGAAACTATTGATAGCAATACCACTCCTACTTCAACAAATATGTATCATAGGGGAGGAGAGATTGACCAGGATGATTTGCTTAATGCTGAGCTTCTCAAAACGAAAGATATAGTTTGTATGGAAGTTTACAATGAACTTTCAAAACGATTTTTACAACTTGAAAAACATTATATTTCACTTGAAATTTCAATACAACAAAAGGAAGAAAGTTTTCATAGTAACAAACCATGTAAGAATAAGGAATATCCTGAATTTCATGAATTTTTTGTGATAAATGATTTGAAAGCTCAGCTACAGGCCAAAACCACACTAATTTGCGACTTGAAGAATCAAATTAAAAGTGTGAAGGAAGCAAGTAATGAAGCCAAAGTTAAAAATGACATCGATGTAATTGAAACTATTAACATCGAATTAGAACATAGTGTGGCTAAATTACTTGCAGCAAATGAGCAATTACATAAAGAAAAAGAGCATTTGAAACATAATTACAAAGAACTTTATGATACAATTAAAAAGACATGCGTTCAGAATAAAGACAACAGTGACTTTTTAATATCTCAAATTAATCAAAAGTCTGTCGAAAATACTGATTTAAAAGCTCAGATTCAGGAAAAGGTTTTTGCAAATGCGGCATTAAAAAATGAACTTAGAAAGTTAAAAGGAAATATCGTAGATTCTAAGTTTGCCAAAGCATCAATCTTAGGGATGTCGCCTTTACAACCATCTAGAAACCATTTAGTTGTTAGACAACCGAATGCGTTTACGTCTGAACGACCTAGAATGTCAAGACCACAGTTTGCCTCCCAAGTTGATGAGAAAAATGATTTGTTAAAAACAGTCACTCCTTATTATTTGCTTAAAGTTAGAGAATTTGCTGCTTCAAAACCTCATCAGGTGAATGCACCTAACTACTCTAGGAATAGTCATAAAGAATCGTATGGTTCTAATGATATGGTTCATGCGTACTTTCTAGAGGATGCTAGGAAAATGACACAAGACAAAACCAGGATTCCTAATCATAGGGATATGGCCTCTACTAGAGCACACTGCACTCCTAATGCTTGTACACCAAAACCTAGAAACATATATAGGAGTTCTCCTGTATCTAAGTGTAGTGGTGGAATGTCAAATGGTGTGCCTCTTGTAAGATTCATCTAGGAATCTAGTTTCTTCTTGGGACTTCCAAAACAATTTGGTCTGTTCGATTTGTCATAAATATATCTTTAATACAAATCATGATGATTGTATAATAAAGATCCTGAATAAGGTGAATTCTCGTGCTAAAGTTCAGTCCCTCAAGATCAGAAACAACAATCCCATTGAACCAAAGAACCACACTCATAAACCTGGTAGGCAGATTGGTATAGGACAAAGGTTTTCTCTCAATAAGTCTTCCGCTGTGCATGAGAAACCACACACTCCTAGATCTTGTCTTAGGTGGAAACCAACGGGTAGAATTTTCAAGACTGTTAGTCTTAGGTGGATACCTACTGGAAAGATGTTCACCGATAGCACAACCAAAGTTGACAGTGAACCTCCAAATGGTTCAAATGATGATATCACTAACCCATATGAATGCAATCAAACTCTTTATTTTAGTGCAGGTACTTCTAACTCAAGTGCAGGTACATCTGTCAATCCTTTAAAGGAAAGACTCAGAGTTTGGTTACCAAAAAGACTGATATCTCATACGTCAGGAGTTCAAGGAATTCAAATCTGATGAACATGCTTCAAAAGATGTTTGGACAAAACAGTTTAGGCCTCGTTCTTCATCTTAATGACGCTTGATCACAGCAGTTCAAGCCTCGGTCCTCATTGTCTCATGATGTCTGTTCACATCAGTTCAGGCCTCGTTCTTCATCTTGATGACATTTGAACAAAACGGTTCAAACCTCGTTCCTTAATGTCAAATGGCGTCTGCTGGCATCTCTTCAAGCCCTGTTCCTTAAAGTAAAGAAAGGTGTACGCCTTCAGAGAAAAGGAAGTGTCACGTGACAGTTTTTATCCTTGACAACGAAAAGAGAAATCTTTTCGGTCATGAGCTAATATAACAAAACATTCCAAGTTTTGAGCTCATGGTAATGGCTTGTAATCAAATGTTAGATTGCAACCCCATCTTCAGATAAAAGGAAAATGTACGTGTTAGTGCATTTATCCTTAATAACGAAAAGAGAAATCTTTTCGGTCTTGAGCTACTTTCGAAACACTCAATGTTTGTTAGCTCAAGTCGATGGCTTTCGTATTCTTCTGTACGAAACCAGTTTTTCAAAGAAAAGGAGAGTGTACGCTTCAGTGCGCTTTATCTTCAAAAGAAGAGAAATCTTCTTGTTTTTGACCATTCTCATTAACAAGCTTCATATTTTCCCATGCTTGTTCGTTAGTTAAGTGGACCAACGTACATTAGCTGGTATTATAATTCACTAGATCAAAAATGGCAATCGCATATGCAATTTTTGAAGGGGAGAATAGTGAATTAAATGTGATTAAAACGGTTTATCTTGGTCTTTGAATGTGTATAAAATGGTCAAATGTGAAAGTGTAGGGTGTTAAATCTGTAAGGTGTTAAATCTGTCTGTAGGGTGTTAAATATGTCTGCTAGGAGATTAAGATAATCTAAAATGCCTTGGATCTTGCTTAATGTTAGATAGCGGTTGCATATTCTTGATGGCGGAATGTTAACCTACTGCATGGCGGTTTGGTGATCTGTTGGGCAGCGTCTTAGGCTAATTGTCCATGTCTTGGCCCAATAAGCCCAATAAACCTCTTTGGCCTATTCCAAAGGACCATTTTACTTGTTGACTCCCATACGGGCTTAGTTAAATTGCATGAGGCCTATCAGATAGTCTCTAGCACCATGAACAAGGTTGACAATGTTGACTTAACCCAATGTCCAGTGACTCTAATGTGGAATATCTTCGTGCTAATCTGAATATCAAGGGCATGTCAAACTCAAGGCGAACATCTTTATCTAACGTTGATTATATGTTATGTTTGTCTATCTTTGTTGATATTCTTTAACAGATACGATGGCAGAAGAGAATATTCCTGCACCTGAACCTACAAGATGAGATGAACAGATCCTTCATTGCTCAGAACAGTTACAGATTGGAAAAGGGGGATACCTTCTTAGATTACAGAAGTTACAAAAGTCTCCCTATCTTCCACATTTCTGTTGATATTTCATGACACAAATTCGTTAGGGCATTCACTGCATCAGACAATTCCTTTCTTATCTACATCCAGATGTTCTAGAATACCTACTGACTCTGATGACTAAAGATTAGGTTTTATAGCATCTTAAACTTGATGAAAAAATGGTTTACTCTGAGTGGTGATCTTTTTCGGAAGGCCTTAGAGATTCACTTCCTGCATGACAACATCGTCCCTAAACCAGACTTAGCTTTGGAATTGGGTAAATCTATCAGCTTAACTGAAGCTGAAGAAGAAGCTGTTGCAAGAGAAGTTCATGCTACTCATGCAAGAATTGTGTCTGAATCTGAACCCGAGCCCACACAAAGAAGACAGTCTGGTATTGCTTTCAGAGATTCCTTTATTGTGTCAAAGAAGAGGTCTTCTGATTCGTCTAAGAAGCTCAAGGGTATTCAAACTCTTACTCCTGCTGAACAAGAGGCTGCTGACATAATGAAAGCTCTCAAGGAAAGCAAGAAAATGAGCAAGAGACAACCTGGAACTGGAGGCTCAAATGAAGGAACTGGTAACATACTAGGGGTTCCTGATGAGTCCACAGTCATCTCTAGAGCCTCAAGTGAAGGAACTGGATCCAAGCCAGGGGTTCCTGATGAGGAAAAGCTAATTCTTTAGTGGGAAGCAGATGTGGTCAGTGAACATTTTGACAGAGATGATAATGCTGGGGATGATAATGAGGAAACTAAGCCTGATCCTGAAGAAATATATAAGTAAAAGATGAACCAGGAAAAACTACTATGGAAACCGAAGTTGAATCCATGGTCACTGTTCCTATCCAACAAGTTTCTTCATCTGTTCCTTTACTGATACTTCAGTCATCGATCTCTCATCTCCTAAACCAGTATCTCCTCCCTGTCAAGAATCATTCATTACAACTTTCACCACCAACATCCGCACTACAGCAGAGCAGTTCAGTTCTTGAAATGGTCAAGTCACGGCTCCTGTGCAAATCAGTTCAGGACCTGCGCCTTCTTTGATGACTCCTGGATACATCAGTTCAGGACTCGTGCAAATCTCAGTTTCTCCAACACCATATGTTCCACCATCCAAGAAAGACTATGAGATCCTGTTGTAACCATTGTTTAATGAGTACTATAATCTTCCACCACGAACTGTTTCCCCAGATCCGGTAGCTATTGTTGCTTCAAGAGCTGTTGATCCAGTTGGTTCACCTTCATCAACTACCATTGATCAAGATGAACAATCTACTAGTACTTCACCAACAAATCAGGAAATTCAATCTCAAGTCACTCATCAAGGTGTTGAAGAATAAATTCATGGACATCAAAATGCATAATTTAATAATGCACCCCTCCTTCATAATATTTCTTCAAACTCTAGTTTTGAAGAAACTAATTGACAAGGGGTCATTCCATTAAATTTGCATCATCTTATTCAACTGTTTAATACTATCACTAAGTTGACAAAGAATCACTCATTAGAGAATGTTATTGGCGATCCTTCTCGTCCAATTTCAACATAAAGTCAACTACAAGAACATGCCATTTGGAGCTACTTTGACGCAAATGAAAATCCAACTCCATTCGGTGTGAAACGGTATGGTTGAGATCTACTATCTCAAAGATAGTTTATGGTTTCTGAACAATTTTGTTCAGGACCCGTGCCTCAATTCATGGCTCCTGATCATAGCAGTTCAGGACCCGTGCTTCATGAAATGACGTCTGATCAAATCCGTTCAGACCTCACGCCCAATCGACAAGAGACGTCTGTTGACAATATCTCCTCAGACCTCGTTTCAAATAAACAAAAGGCGTCAGATTATGACATCTCTGGCCCCGTGCCCCCAAGGAAAAATGTTGTTTCTCTAGCAGACAAAACAGATTCGTCACAAAAGGAGATCGAATTTCTATTCAATCATTTCTTTGAAGAATATTTCTCTCCAATAAATGTTCATGCTGAAGAAAACAACAATGATCAAGCAGCGAATGCATCGTTTTGACAAGATGAATTTATCAATCCTTTCTGTACACCGGTACAAGACATTGCTGAGTCTTCCTCATGCAATATTGATAATGAAAATATGCATTCATTTCAACCAACAGAGTCATGAATACCAATGGACAAAAGATCATCCATTAGAACAAGTTATTGACAATCCTACAAATCCAGTGCAAACAAGACAACAGCTTGCCACAGATCCTGAAATGTGTATGTTCGCGCTCACAGTGAGTACAGAAGAACCAAAGAACAGTAAGGAGGCAATGGCTGATTCTACATGGATCGAAGTAATGCAGGATGAACTTCATTAGTTCGACAGACCACAAGTCTGGGAACTCATCGACAAACCATTAACAATGATAAAGCTAAAGTGGTTATGGATGAATAAAAAAAAAGGATGAAGTTCAGTCTATTATTCGCAACAAAGCAATACTTGTAGCTAAAGGCTATGCTCAAGAAGAGGGTACTGATTTCGAAGAATCGTTTGCTCCAGTTGCTAGTTTGGAAGCAGTTCGGATTTTCATTGCCTATGCTGCATACAAGTCCTTTCCAATCTACTAGATGGAAGTTAAAATAGAATTTCTAAATGGTCCACTGAATGAGGAGGTTTATTTTGCTCAGCCAGAAGGGTTCGTTGATCCTGAACATCCATAAAAAGTTTACCTTTTAAGGAAAGCTTTATACGGCTTGAAGCAAGCCCCAAGAGCCTGATATGATGAATTATCCAATTTCCTGATGTCCAAAGGCTTTTCTAAAGCATTTTCAGACGTTGAGCATGCCGAATGCATTGATACTCGCAAAAGCACTTCTAGAGGGATACAGTTCCTAGGTGACAAACTTGTAAGCAAGATGTCAAAGAAATAATATTGCACTACAATATCTTCAACAGAGGCACAGTACGTGGCGTTATCTGCAAGTTGTGCACAAGTAATGTGGATGAGGACACAGCTTAAAGTTTATGGCTTCAACTACAACAAAATACTGTTGTACTACGATTCACAGTCAGCCATAGCAATCTCATGCAAAGCCGTACAACACTCTCATACAAAGCACATCCATACTCGGTATCACTTCATAAAGGAACAGGTTGAAAATGATATTATTAAATTATATTTTGTCAGAACTGAATACCAATTAGCTGATTAATTTACGAAAGCCCTTCCTGAGGATCGGTTTTTGTATCTTGTCAGAAGGATTGGTATGAGATGTTTGACTCCAGCAGAACTGGAGGTTCTGACAAATGTAACTGCTTGATATTATCATCAAACATCATCTTGTAAATATAAAAAAATGGCTTATGTACATTTCTGTGCATAACCCGGGCCTCATCGTAAAGGAAAATACACGTCTCAGTGCATTTTTCCTTAGAATGGCTTATGTACATTTCTGTGCATAACCCGGGCCTCATCGTAAAGGAAAATACACGTCTCAGTGCATTTTTCCTTAGCAACGAAAAGAGAAGTCTTTTCGGTATTGAGCTACTCTAACAAAACATTCAAAGTTTTGAGCTCATGACAATGGCTTGCAGTTATTTCTGACTGCAACCCGCTTTTCAATCTGAGGAACGCATGTCGTCGAAAAGACAGCTGTTCCTGACAACGGGTAATTAATTTTTCCCGGGCATGGATTATTTCATATCCATGCATCATAAGAATAAGTGTACGTTTCAGTGCATTTATTTGTCAAAATAAGAGAAATCTTATTTCAATTAGGAAAAAGTTGTCTTCACAATGAATCAATATTTTCAGTAATCACGAAAAGATTTTCAAAGATAATTCGACCACTCAAACAATGACTACAACTCTTTAAATAGAAAACGGGTCATTATTTGAGAGGGAGAAAGTGCCAAATAATCTTTTAAACGATCTTTCAAAATAAGTCACGGATTAAACAGTTGAAGTTTTTGATAATGACAGATAACAATTTAAAGGGAGTTAATTCATATTAACTACAAGTGCTTTAGATGTCATTTGCTTTGAACTTTAAGGACTTATTTTCAATTGAAGACTTGGTGAATTCAGGCTTTAAACTACATACGACTAATATTGCCAACACGTCATAGTTAGTACAAAATCTTAGGAATGTTTGGAAATTCTTTTGTAGTTTAAAAAGCCTTGAAACTGATTCTCACGGGATAGATTTATGTTTAGTAATTCTGCGAACACGATCTCAAGCATGTGTGGTACAACAACTGATTCTGAGCTATCAAAACCATTAAGGGGAAGGAGTAAATACACTGAAAGGTACAACAACTGCACGTGATAGAACCTATAGCCTTATTTCATTTTTAGCCATTTTGGGAAGACAAATGTCTTAACCATAGAGAAAATCAGTGTTTTATCTTGTTACTTTACGGTGCGCTATTCCAACCACATGGGAGAAATGATATCTTATCATTTATGGTATGCATCAGTTGAGATACCAGGGAAATATGTTGACAGGAGATTGATTAGAGCGTGAGAAGATTGGTTACTGATTCAATTAATGCTTCCTTTAACAGTCAATCACCAAGCGGTATGATAAGTATGATAATTCCTCTAGTTAGTCAGTATCCGATAGAAAGAAAAGTGTACATTTGGGACTTAGTTGTCTTAGGTGTTATCAGTTCGTCTACTAAGAGGGAATAATTGAGATATCCGGGACTTAGTTGACTTTGGTGTTTCAATTCATATCATCACTATCATGTTAAGAGAAATTAGACATCCGGGACTTAATTGACTTTGGTGTTACGGTTTCAAATTAATTGTGTACTTCATCGATTTGGGCGTCAGACTTCAAGTATTCTTAATGCAAATTGCAAGAAGGCTATGAACCTACTCAAGAAAGGATTGCTGATTCAAGGGGAAGCTAAGACAACTTCCAAAAGGTGAGTATCGAGATGGACTACTGGTATGTGTTTAATTACACATACTTTTCACCATTAAAATCGGACTTAAACGACCAAAAACGCACATAAAAATGCCATATATATG
>BQNB010188774.1:0-11924 GCA_026074375.1 Tanacetum coccineum | reverse complement strand
ATATAAAATATTTAAAACCAAAGAAAAAATTAAAAAAATGAGAAAAATATAAAAAGAGGTAATAATGGCATGTCTTCTGAAATGTCATTTAATAATGATACGAGGTTGTAAATGAAGTTCGAGCAGAAGTTCAAAAGTTTTCAAAACATGCCAAAAATGGCTTGCTATTATTTCAGATAGTAACCCGGTCATCATCTTAAAGGCAAATATTTTAAAAAGAAAACTTGACCTCATAACGGGAATTTATTCTCGGGCATGGTCTACTTCATGACCATGCAAAGGCTTGTGTTTACTTTGCAACACAACCCGTGCTTTTTTATTCCATAAGTGTACGTGTCAGTGCGCTTATGTGTGAAAATAAGAGAAATCTTATTTATTTGGTGTTTGATTTTCACAATAAAACATTGCTTCATCAAAAAATGCTTTTCAAAGATATTTGACCACTCAAATAACGACTACAGCTTTTTAAATAGAAAATGGGTCATTTTTAGAGGGGGAGAAAATGTCAAATATCTTCTTCAGCTTGTCATTTGATAAAAGGAATAAAGGTTTTTAAACAATAACAGAATACTTTTTAGGAAAGTTAATTAAGTTTAGCTTAAGTGTGCCTTAAATGTTATGTGTTTAAGCCTTTAGGGAGAATGTGTGCAAATTTAAGTTGTTAGGTATGCTAGTTAAAAACTACAGGGACTATTCGTGCCAATGTGTAAATTCAAAATGCCTAAATAAACTTATACAAGAAAAATGCAAAGGGTTTCAAAATTCAGGGGGCAAATGTGCACAAAAACAAAATTCATTTTATACACTCCACTCCCTCCCTGTTTTTAAACACACACACAAACACAACACTCAAATTTCTTTTCTCTCAAAACCACTCAATCGAATCGTCACCTTCACCATCTCCATTTCCTGTCATTTTCGTGATTAAGGTATAACTTGAACTTTGTTCCTTACACCCTTATGAACCTACATCTCAATCGAATTACGTTCGTATGAGGTCTTGATCCACAAAACCCTAAAAAATGAATTAGGGTTCTTCAAAATTGAAACTGAGTAAAAACTTAAATTGGTTGAGGGGTTTTGTTCCTCTAAGGGTGCTAATGACTCGTTCAGAAAGATTTTTCAATAAAAATAACTCATTAGTTGGTTTTGGTTGATTTTATGATTCAAAAATATGCGTTCTTGATGTATATGATGAAAAAGTTATGGGTTTTGTGTAGAATTAGTGTTAAATGCAATTTTTAAATATGTATTTGCTTTAATATCCATACTTTGTGTGTTTGATTCTTGATGAATATTGAATTTTTGGTGCTAAATGCTCGTTAGTGTTAACTCATGATGATTCTGTGGCAATATTTTTCCAAATATGTCTGTAGGAATGCTGTGTTACTATATGTTTGAATCTTGAAGTCGTAACAAGTTTGTAAAACATTTGAGTTCTTGAACCGGATTGGCAGGTTACATTATTAACCTAACTCGCAGGTTCATAGACATAACCAGACTCGCAGGTTCATAGACATAACCGGACTCGCAGGTGTTAGACATAACTAGACTCGCAGTTTTAATTATGACCAGACTCGCAGTTTAGTTATGACCGAACTCACAGTTTTTTTAGTTAGGACCGGACTCGCAGTTTTTTAGTATTGACCGAACTCGTAGTTTTTATTATTGACCGGAATCGCAGTTTTTCAATAGTAACCGGACTCACAGTTTTCAATATTGACCGAATTCGCAATTTTTTTTACCTAATTAGCAGTTCACCTTAAATGACCGGATTCGCAGTTTACACTTAATTAACCAGATTCATAATTATACCTAAAGGAAACAAAAGGCTAAATATCATAAACACTTAGACTCTAATTAAAAGGTGACTTAAAACTTGTCTTAGGTTGCAAATTAAAATTGGTTAACTTTACAATCTAATCAAGTTCAAGTTGGCTTAATAACAAGGTAAAACTAGTGTAACTAAAACAAGACTTAGGAATTCTAAATCCCTGCTAGTTAGAATGAACTAAATTCCTAAATAGTCTAATGTCGTTGCCTATATATCTTAACCCATTAAGCCAAATTAAGTTCGCCATTTCCATGATTAAGTTCTCTAAATGTGTTGAATGCCTTAAGTGTCGTATCCTGAAGAGGTCTCTATATAGTGTATTATATAACCTTGTTGATATATAAACTGTATTGATTCACTCTTAGCAGAATCATGAGTATCACAAAAGATCAACAGCAAGCCCTTGACGATGCTCTTGTTCCACGAGAACAACGTCTAAGGATTGGAAATTGTAACTACAGATTGAGCACCACATTCAAGCTCAAGGAACCCACTTTTCAAATTGCTTTGGATGATATTTCTCTCACACCCTTTTATCAAGCCTTCTTGATCTATGCAAATGTTCCTGCCATCTACATGCATGAATTCTGGGCTACCGTTTCCTTTCATAAGCCATGCATCAAATTCAAGTTGAACACAAAGAATTATTCTTTTGATCTGGAAACTTTCAGAGATATGCTCTAGATTTGCCCAAATCTTCCTGGCCTCAAATTTGTAGATCCTCCATTTGAAGAGGAAATACTTGCTTTCATACGAAAACTTGGTTACTCTAGAGATATCAAGTCACTCCCTGATGTCAAGGTTGATACTCTATATCAACCTTGGAGAACATTCGGAACCATCATCAACAAATGTCTCAGTGGTAAAGTATCTGGACTTGAACAAATTCTACTCTCTCGGGATCAAATCATTTGGGGTATGTATTACCAGAAGAATGTTGACTATGTCTACCTTCTATAGGAAGACTTAGTTTATCAAATCGAAAACAAGGAGTCAAAGAGGAACAAAGACATGTACTATCCAAGATTCACCAAAGTCATTATCAATCACTTCATGTCAAAAGATCAATCAATTCCAAGAAGAAACAAGGTGGACTGGCACATGGCTAGAGATGACCCCATTCTCACCACAATGAGATACATCTCTAAGCATGAAATTGTTCAAAAATACAGTGCCATACTTCCTGATACCCTAACCAATCAAGAAATAAAGGAGTCCGATGCGTACAAGACTTACTATGCTTTTGCTTATGGAAAGGAGATTCCAAAAACAAAGTATGTACGGCCATCTACTAGGGAGAAGACTATTCAAGCTCCTAAAGCTTTTCCAGGTCAAAGACTCAAAACAACAGCTAAAGTAGCTAAATCTGGTAAGAAAAAGCTACCTGCAACTGTTCCCAAAGCTAAAGGACTGGAAACTCTATCAGAAGTGGAATTGTCTAAGGATGAAGCAAGACACAATTCCACAGCTCTCATGCAAGTGGCTCAGGTGATCGAGCTGACACTCAGTCAGAGGTTCCTGATGAGCAACAACAAAGGGTCACTGGTACAAATAAAGGAGCTGGTGACAAACCAGAGGTTCCTGATGTACCCAAATATGACTCAGAGAGTGATGAAGAATCTTAGACATTTAGTCAAGATGAGGAAGATGCTGATGAAGAAACAGATATGAATGATGATAGTGAAGAAACCAAATTTGATGATGATGGAGATAATCTTACTCACCCTAACTTGTCAACTTATAAAGCAGATGATGAGTGATATTTGCTTAATTGTATACTAATTTACCCGGGATTTTGCCAAATAAAAGCCATAAAAATGCCAAAAGAATAGAAAATGTGTGCTTTTGTGTCCAATTGTGCAGGAAAGGATTACAAAGACAAAAAGAAGCAAAAACAGTCAAAAACCATGATCTGTACAGAGATGTGAATATTAACCTGGAAAGAAGTGATGCTGAAATGACTGATGCTTAAGCAAACAAAGACACGGAAGATGCTCATGTGACTCTAACTGTTGTGCCTCCAATAGTGCAACAGCAAAGTTTTTCTATTTCATTAGACTTGGTGTCAAAGTTCATTAACCCTTCTCCGGACACAGGTATTGACTCAATCTTAAATCCAAACATTCAGTTACAAACTCTTGTCAATGTCCCACTTTTCGTCACTGCTAAGACACCTTCTTCTGATACAACAATTCCTCCACCACCTATCCCCATCATTCAACCTCTATAATAAACACCAAAATCCACAACAAAAACAACTATTCCAACAACGACCTTGCCAGATATTCCTAACTTCGCATCCTTATTCCGGTTTGAACAACGGGTATCCGCATTGGAAACTGAAATGTTTGAGTTCAAACAAACCAATCAATTTGCTGACGCTTTCTCCTCCATTTTGGGCATTGTTGATAACTATCTTGCTTCCAAGATGAAAGACGCAGTGGATGTGGCTGTTCAGCTATAAACAAACAAGCTTAGGGAAGAAGCTCAAGTTGAGAATCATGAATTTCTCAATCAGGTAGACTCAACCTTGAAAGCAATAATCAAAGAGCAGGTTTAAGCCTAAGTCTCCAAGATCATGCTAAAGATTAAGAAATATGTAACATAATCTCTAGGAGCTGAAGTGTTGGTCAGATAAACCAATCAACCTCAGACGTCTTATGCAGTAGCAGCTTCGCTATCAGAATTCGATATAAAGAAGATTCCCATTGACAAAATGTAGGAAAATAAATCAATAAACAGATCAGACATTCAGAAGAATCTCTACAATGCATTGGTCGAATCATATAACTCTGACAAAGACATCATTTCCTCATATGGTGATGTTGTCACACTCAAAAGAAGACGCGATGATCAAGACAAGGATGAAGACCCCTCCGCTGGATCAAACCGAGGGTCAAAGAGAAGGAGATCAGGCAAAGAATCTGAGTCATTAAAAGAACCGACACATACAGTGTCCAAGTCCACAAGTTCTTCTAAAGGTGCATTTAAATCTCAACCAAAATCTTAAGGAAAGTCTGCTCATGTAGAGGAGCATGGTCAAAAAGTTGATGATTTGGAAGATCAAACACATCAAGAGTTTAATACAGGAAATGATGATGTAACTCCTGTACGAAAGGCACTAAATGATGATCAAAGTCAGAAGAATCCATCAAGCTCTCCAACTCCTGATCGTGAATGGTACAAAATAAAGACTGTTGACAACCGACCACCTCAACCATGGATCATACAAATGGCTCAAGCTACAAGCACTCAATCTTCGTTCAATGAGTTCTTGGCTACTCCCATTGACTTATCTGCCTTCATAATGCACCAGCTTAAAATTGATAATATGACTCAAGAAGTATTGACCGGCCCAACCTATGATCCTATAAAAGGCACGTGCAAGAATGTAGTGGAATTGGAGTACCACTTGGAAGAAGTCTTCAAAGCTACCAATGATCGGTTAGACTGGCACAATCTTGAAGGGAAGCCATATCCCCATGATCTCAGCAAGCCCCTTCCGTTAATTCTGAACGAACAAGGTCGTCAAGTTATCCTCTTGGATCACTTCATCAACAACGATCTTGAATATCTTAAAGGAGGGAGCTCAAGTCAAAATTACACCACTTCCATCACCAAGACGAAGGCTGCTGATTATGGTCAAGTAAAATGGATTGAAGACAAGGTTTCTAGAATATGGAGTTCGGTATAAAGTTGTCTACGACAAGCATGCTTACTGGGTAACTTATCACTGGGGTCCAAAACGTCAGAAATTCTACGGATATGCCACCAACATGGAATCATCAAAAGACGTCTACTCCAGACACAGGATTATTGCAGTAACCAGCCTTAAGATCATGCAGTTTTTTTGGTTACAGTCATCTGGAAGAGATTATTGTTCGAAGACAGGACGATCAGCTATACAAGTTTAGCGAAGGTGACTTCAAAAGACTTCGTCGACAAGACATTGAAGATATGTTACTTCTCCTTGTTCAAGATAAGCTGACCAACCTCAACCTAGAAGAATGGTATGCACTGAATGTAGCTTTACGGATGTTCACTAGACGAATCATCATTCAAGAACGTGTTGAAGATCTACAGTTGGGAGTCGAAAGCTACCAGAAGAAGATCAACCTCACAAAGCCAAACACATACCGTTCAGATCTCAGAAGAATGACTCCCTACACCGCTTACCCTGATATCCAAGGCATTATCTATGAAGATGAAATGAACAAAAATCGTTTGATGCGCACTGATGAACTTCATAAGTTTAGTGATGGCACACTAAACCATGTTCGTACTGCTCTCAATGATATTGACCGAGGGATTGATATGGAATACTTGCCTAAGAGAAAATGGAGTAAACAAGACAAGCAAAGAGCTCGTGTGATGATCAAGGCTATCGATAGGAAGCTCAGAGATAGAAGATTAATGAGGAACTTGGAAAAGTTTAATGGTGGAAGACCTTACGGGGGTGACTTACAGCTACTGGAAAGGACCATATGACTTGTCATATGCTGTTATCATATATCAGGTCTATCTTTGTACATAATATACTTGTGAATATGTAAATATGTAGTATAGACTTATGGTGATAATAAGGAGTGCTCGAGTACAAAGTTTTTAGGAATTTCTTAGTAAATTCAAAAAAAAAATCAAATTATTGTACTCAACACTGTCTTATGTACCCTTAAATATTGAGGGGGAGCATTAAAATGTTCCAATAATTGGCTTGATTAATAATTAGACATCCTTTCCCCGAAACCATGAATATTTGAATCAATTGATATCCAAAATATCAAGAGATTTGACATTTTTGATAAGGGGAGAAGATGTGATTAAAATATATGATTAAAAAATGTGATTTTAAGATCTCAAGTGTACGCTATCCCATATATGTGCTAAACTCTTTCGATTAATCGATGCACATATAAAGGGGGAGCAAATGGTTACGTGTTGGCAGAAATGTGGAAGTACCAAAGACCGACCATTTAATTTACTGTATTGGAGTTATAAGGTGGTTAAGTTTAGGTATTCATTCTAATTACTTAGAGTTATAAGGTGGTTAGGATTAGGTATTCGTTCCCACGATCCAGCCAGAACCGAAGGGATCTACCTAGGGACATTCCACTAGTTAGTGTAGAAGTCCATAGGTATGATATAAAAAAGGAGTAAAAGTAAAAATAAGGGAATAGTGCCGACTGAAATAGAGCTAGTACTGAAAGGGTTGAAGAATTAAAAAGAAATATTAAGATAAAGGGTGAAAAGAAAGAAGCCCTCCTTATACATAGGAAGAAACCGGGTCAATACATAAACTGTCAAAAACACTAAGCTGTTGTCTGGTATTAAAGATAGTCATCATGGACCCAATGACACAATGCACAACCTTCCCAGCCACTCAAGGTCTCTTAAAAGACTCTTTTTTCATTTCTTACAGAGATTAAACACATTTCTATTGACTTTCTCACTCCGAGTTAGTTGGTATTGAAAAGGTGGCAGTCTGCTCCACCCTCCGATTACTAAAATCAAATGTACACAATCGAGTCTAAAGCCATAAAAGAGATCATCCATAAATCTCATTAGGATACTTATCTAAAATATGCTTGCTAATTCACACAATGTGAAAAACAAGAAATATATCAAGAGTCCTACGCATTATCCTTGTGATTTTTCCAGAACATCAGAGTGATACCTAAAAAGTATTCACAATGACGATGGAAATCCTTCTAGGGCCAACGTTAAACAAGCTCTGCGGTAGGTGACTTGTGAGATCCTACACTGATCAAACTTGTGATACTCGATATCGATTTGGTCCAGCTTATGAATTGACGAATGAATTTTGAAAAAGATAAAACTGCTGGTGTGTTATAAAAACCATTTGCATCTTAACACATCGACTGATTTTATAATCAATTTTTAGTCTTATGACTATGGGAAGCTGATGAGGTGTCATTTTATACACTATTTCGAGGTTATTTAACCCCCCTAAATCATGCAAATATGCCCAGATTATGTGCTTAATCGTTTGTTTTTAGGTTTTTTACACTTGGATGGCATTTGGAGGAAATACACGTGACTTGGGCTCATTTGGAGAAGAAACGGACAAGAATACGACTCTACACTAAGAACCATGAAGAATTATTCACTTAGAGCCTGGAGACGGCGTCGTAACCATAAAGCAAAGCCACTTTCGTCCATATATGTTGTTTATCACTAACCCATTTATGCAGATTTCTTGACGGTGGTAGCAGTTTCCTGATGACAAGTCGAAGCCAATACCACATGCTCATACTCGACCGACATATATAAAGACATCATGAAAGCTCAAGTACATGTTTCAAGACTTCCGCTACTCTGATACCGTACGTCTTTCTTTTCTTGAAAGTGACGAAGTGTTAAAGTCAAAGAAGTTTCTGTCACTCCGACACCGAACGGCTTTCTCGAAGTGACAAAGTGTTATAGTTAAAGATTTTCAAAAAAGATGTCTTATTCAATCTTTCAAGAATAATTATGAGCATGTCGGTCCAAATGTCACAAGTGCACAAGACGGCGACAAGAACACAAGATGATGATAAGAGATTATGCTTGGTTGATGATCTCAAAGAAGCTCAAGTTCACATACAAGTCAAGCTATATGGAACAAGCTCAAGCCTAAAGTTAATGATCACTACAACATATCACAAGATGAAGTAAAGAAAACAAATCTGCAAGCACAAGACTGAAGACAAAGCATAGTATGCTAGGTTTAAGTTTTTGTAAAATGGAGTGACCTCCCTTAGGGGGAGATTGTTAGGAATACGAAAGTATCGGTCACTTCCATTAATATCATTAGATAGCTCATAAAGTAATATTTGGAAACTTAGTAGGCTAGTTAGTCCAAGGCCCATGGAAAGCCTATGAAAGCCAAGCCCTAACCGGCCACTTAAGGATATATAAACCCTTTTCCATGTTATGAAAAGGGTGTTGGTTGTTCATTTCTTACACATAGTAACATAACATTTTCTTTCTTTCTTTCTCTCTGTAAGTGTTCATCCAACCTCATCTCTTTCACTCTCTAAACACTCTTCATTAAATCCATACCTTGTGTGTATTAAGATATTATACAGATGTCATGGACTTGTCAACTCAATGTCACTAAATAGTCATTGAATTGTCATAATCATGTCATAAATCACGTAAAATACTAATTGATCAACTACGTTGTATGGACTTGTCAAGTCAATGTTTCTACACAGTAATTGAATTGTCATAATCATGTCACAAATCGCCTAAAATATTGAGTTATGAGATACAAGTCATGGAGTTGTCAAGTCAATGTCTGCAACAAAGTAATTGAATTGTCAAAATCATGTCATAAATCGTGTATAATAGTTAACTATCATGGTACTCTATTTATGCTCACAAAAGAAGCATACAAATTATGTAAAATCTAAATTTCATAAATATGTCGAACAACATACCCTTTGACATATAAATGGCTATCATGAATAGACTTCCTGTGAAGTCTTTACTTCAATTTCGTATTGTGTCAAAGCAATGGAAGTTTTCCATAGACAATTTTGACTTCATTCGTAATTACGGTTGTCGTGACAGCAATAGTTGTTGTTTTATTTAAGCTATAAGCATGATATTGAAGGTTTTGTCTATGTTGTAAATGAAAATTTAATTTTCAGGCATGTAGATTCTAATTTAATTTTTTTACTTTCTTACACCAATTGCAACATCTGACGGTGTATGGTTTTTTTCCTATGGCGAAAATTCGATGCTATTCCTTTGGAACCCATCCATAAAAAATTTGGTTGGAATCTTAGTCCCCAATTACATGCTTCAACCGGATTCACCAAAAATGATATTTGGTTTTAGTGTCCATCCTGACACTCTAGACCTAACCCTTTTGAAGATAAATTACCCTTTATACAGTCAAGGTCCATGGTATGTGTCAGTGTTTACATTAAGCTCCAGATGTTGGTATAATCTTGATAATGCCTATTTGCCACGTTCTTCAATAAGAATAAAGCGATCAGGTCAAGCAGTTATAGATGGCAAAATATTCTGGGTTGGTTCAGAATGGTTTGATAGCGATGACGGTATTTCCTACAAAGTTTACATGCTAGATTCATTTGATTTGATTACTCACCATTTTCATGTAATAAACATGCCTGAACAGATAGGAGTTGGGGAGTTTTCACCTTTGTACTATATTTCCCAGCTAGGAGACTCTCTTATAATTTCTGGAAGTTTCAGTAATGGTGACTGTCGTATTATTTATGCATGGGCGTTAGAAGTTGAAGGTGGTTTTGTTTCATCGTATAGACTGCTATTCACCATTCCATACCCAGCAGATCATGATCTCAAATTACTTGGATTCAGTAAGGATAAAAAACCAATAGTAGAAGCTGCGATAGTCCAACAATGACATCGCTCACTACAGATTTAATCCAACCTGTTAGATCTTTCAAAACGTTGGTGTCGAAGGAAACCGTGATTCATTTTTCATAGGCCCGTACAAAGAATCACTAATTCTTCATACTGAACGAAATAATGTAATAATATATTAAGTTGTATCTTTAATGTTATTATTTCATGTTAAAACAGCACAAGTGTTTTTATTGTTTGTTATAATTACTTCTATTGACATCTATATAATATTTGAATTGTTAAATCTGTAATAGAATTGTAAAAATCATGTCATAAATCGCGTAAAATACTGAGTGATGAAATAAATGTCATGGACTTGTCAACTCAATATTTCTATATAGTCATTGAATTGTCAAATCTGTAATAGAATTGTCAAAATCATGTCATAAATCACGTAAAATACTAAGACTAAGTGTAATGGTGATCGCACAGGTGACCACCACATCAGCGCCAACTCAGCTATCTCTCTCCTAGACCACACACAGGACCAAACACTTTTTTTTAAATTATAATTTTATTAATAATAATTAAAATACCCCTTATAAATACCCCTTTACCATCATTCATTTTCTCACACAACATCTCTCAAATATCATTCATTTTCACACATACAAATACGCACTATGGCTAACAAACCAAATGATACCAATAACCAATATGATCATTAGGAACTCAGTCTTGATATAGATGATTCCGATCTTCGATTAACACCCGCTCTCCATCCCTTTAGCAGCACACAAATTGAAACATCCCACTCAAACCAAAATCAAGTTAAGATAATACCCGGTCCTGCGGGTATTGTTCAGCAAGCCAAGTTGCTTAAAGAAAAGGTTTTAATTCTTAGTTCGGATGGGGCTTTAATGTCAACACAAGAATATATACAGAAAGTTGTTAAAGATGTGGGTGAGGATGATGATTTTAAGAGTGGGTCGTGGGTTAGCGCCACTAACTATGTGAATACTAATGGTGGCACTGTAAATGGATATTTGTGAGACATCAAAAACTTTTTGAAAAAAGGGAAACTTGACCAAGTTGATGCAATAGTGAAGTCTTGTTCTCCAAATGCCATTGGCGATCTCACAGTGACTATGAAAGATCTCACAAGTACAATACCTGGTGATGAGGTGCCATTTTATACACTATTTCAGGATTATTTAACCCCTTAAATCATGCAAATATGCCTAGATTAAGTGCTTAATCATTTGTTTTCAAGTTTTTAGCACTTGGATGGCATTTGGAGGAAATACACGTGACTTGGGCTCATTTAGAGAAGAAACGGACAAGACTACGACTCTACACTAAGAACCATGAAGAATTATTCATTCAGAGCCTGGAGATGGCGTCGCAACCATAAAGCGACGGCGTCAAAAAAAAAAAAAAAAAAAACACTGCATTCATGGTGACGACGTCAGAGATTCAGCGACGGCGTCAGGACGTGGCCGACTTAAAGTGGATCTAGAACCATCTATGTGGAGACGGCGTCAGGAGTACATAGCGACGCCGTCGCATCGATATCTCTATATATACAAAACCGATTTTAGGGTTTTAGTATGTAACTTCATATAACTTTAGGGAGACGAACCCTAGCTTTTTTAGCAGCTTCATAGGTCGTTTTTAGGGCCTAAAAACCCTATTGTACTACCTTGGATCCATGTTTTAATTCAAGTAAGGTTATCTATCATTAATCACT
>BQNB010188771.1:0-11924 GCA_026074375.1 Tanacetum coccineum | reverse complement strand
TATGCTGTTAGAATTACTGCTGCTCATGTTTGTGTTAATACTGCTTTGATGAAGTTAGTGCTGCTCATGGACTTCAAAGAAAATATGCTAAGTGCTTACTACTGCTAGTACACAGTTAGTATTGCTAGTACAAAGTTAAGACTATTCAGTTGAAGTTAATGCGGCTAGTGAAGGTAACTACTGCTAGTACAAAGACTGCTTGAAGTTAATGCTCCTAAAGAGTTACTACTGCTTAAGAAAATATTCTAAGTAGTTAGTACAGCTAGTATTAAGTTAATACTGTTTGTTAGTACTGCTTACTTGTAACATTTTGTATTTTCAGGTTATTTTATAACGTCATTTATTTCATCATTCTTTCACTATTTATTTATTTTATTTTTCTCGTGCGCGCTTACTTTTAATTCTTATCACATAATTAAAATCGCGGAAGTTAAAAATCAACATTTAACGTAAATGGACACCAAATGAATTAAAGTTTTCGTCAAAAAAGTAATATATTATTTTTACGAAAGTAATAATCCACTTTATATATTTTATTTTTATTGGTTACGTAAAACGTTTACGTTTCGCGATAAATTACATTTAGGTATATCCGGAAACACCAAAATTTATCTACGCTTCAACAAATAACCATTTTTATTTCCAATGATCAAAGTTTTATAAAACTTTACCCATGGTATTATTTGTGTCGTCCTATATATATAAATCAAGCTAGAACTTATAATTCTCAAGTATACACTTTACATTTAACTTGTACATTTTAACTTAACATTTCATAAAAGTTCAAGTAATACTTTCTTTTTACAAGATATTTTTCTAGCAATCTTCATCCCATAATTTCATGCGATGATATGCACCTTAGGAGACCAAAGAACACATTCATTTATCACTTAGACCATGTACACATTAGGATTAGTAAGACCTAGCTATACATAGTAAACTTGACCAACTAGTCACCCTTAATTCCCTCCCCTTTGTCTCCAAGGTTGCCGCCCCCTTGCTATTTTCTTGGTCTTTTAGTCTTTGTTTTATCACTTTGACTAGTCCTCTTTATACTTATAAGTCTTACATACAAGTAAGATAATAACACACTTCATTTTACTTGCAAAATTCAACTCATTTCTCTCCCTTTTGGCTTACATACCCACGTCCCAAAATAAAACCCAAGAACAAACCATACAATCTTTTTCTACCACATTTACAAGTAATCATACACTATATCTAAGATACCTCAAGGTGTTTTAAAGGCTTGATTAAGTCTTTAAAAGGATTAAGCAAGAAAAGGAAAGATTAGGTTTTTCAACCTAATCTAGGGTTTTCATCTCTTGCAAGCTTGGGTTAAAAATCTAAACAAGGGTTTAGATTATATTTCTCATCATCATACATCATAAGAAGGTCAACTAAAACCCTTTATGTCTTTACATTTATGATTTTTGTATATATATAATGTTTATATAACTCATCACCATTAGGATACTTTTAAACATGAAAAATGTATTTTTACTTGTGATTATGGATTTGTACACTTTTGTACATGTTATATGAATGCTAATATGATGTTATAATAGAATTATAACTCTTGTACACTCTTGGTTTATGTATAAAAAGTTTATGTATAAATAAGTTAATTAAAAAGTCACTTAATAAGTTGCTAAGTAAATGTGAGGAGAAGACATGTTATCTTGGACAAATCTTGGACACTATGGACTAATGGACATACTAATATGTAAGATATATGGTATATGATGTGGTAAAAGACTTGTAATAAAGTGATTAATTTAAAAGTTACAAAAATCAAGTTTAAAACATATTTTTACAAAAATATTCAAAAAGGGCTGTTTGAATTCGACTTATAAAGTATCCATTTTATACTTTTATAAAATACTACATATTACAAGGATCGTAAGCATATAAAGAACTTGAAAAACCGATTTATAACGAAGGAGATACGTTAATTACGAGTTTACGATAATTAATACTTTTATAAAAATAATTTTATAAAAAGTTACTGTTCATCAGGAACATTTATTTTTGGAAGACATCCTAAATAAATAGAACTTTTAATTACGAGAACGTGCTCGAAAGAAACACTAAAAACGGAGCTATAACGAATAAAATACGACATTTACGGGTTTTACGATAACTAAAACTATAAAAATACCTTTATAACTGGCGTGAACAGTAAAAAAGTACTGTTCATAAGAGGATTAAAAATATGAAAATGTCAAATTATGATAACTCGTCCTAATACGAAAGCGTGGGCATAAGAAACGTCAAAATCAGGCTTAAAACGCGAAAGTTACGCCAGTTTTACTACAACGGTAATTATAAACGTTTTAACTTATTAAACACAATTTTACCAAAACAATTAGATGGTGATTGAACAATATAGAATTATATGTGGTTATCAAAGTACTATATTACTAGGGAGTTTCATAATGAGGCCTCTTCGGGGTGGCGTATCGACGAGTTGTTAGATTTACGATTTAAAGTGTCCTAGCTCCTCATACGTCACTACATGACCTCTTAATTATGATAGCCTGAACGATAGTATGATGTAACTAACATAGACCTGTATATGATGTTAGTTAATCGAAGTACATGGTACTTATACGACCTTAAATTAAATAGGTTGCATCTGACGATTTGCGTGACGCGTTATCTGTGATATTTGGATTATCATAACTCAAGGTGAGTTCATAGCCCCATATTTTTACGATTTCAATGATTTATAACTTTGGGGTGGAAACATGCTTTGTTTTATAAATTGGACGCAAGTGTATATTTTATATTGATTACATGTTTGCCTAAGTAGCGATAACCCAAGTTGAGCCCATTATCATGAACTGTCAATTGCATAGATGTAGTTGTTTTTCTCGTAGCCAATGTGCCGAAGAAAACAAAGTGACATATGCTACCGGTACTTTAATCGATGATGCCCTGTCCTGGTGGAATTCATATGCTCAACCTATTGGAATACATCAAGCCAATCAAATCACTTGGACCGAATTGAAAAGACTCTTAACCGATAAGTATTGCCCTCGAACTGAAGTCAAGAAGATGGAAGACGAATTTTACAACTTGGTCGTGAAAGGAAATGATCTTAAGACTTATATTAGGAGATTTCAGGAATATTAAGCCGTCTTATTATGCCCAACTTGGTATCTAAAGCTGAGAAACTATTGGAAGTCTTCATTAGTGGATTACCCAGAAGTATTAAAGGAAATGTTACTGCCTTGAAGCCTCAAACTTTGGAGGAAGCCATCAACATGGCCCAGAGATTAATGGATCAGATAATAAAGCATGATTATGTGCAAGAAGCTAATGATCATAAACGAAAGGCTTGAGGAATAAGTTTATGTTTTTTATTTGAAACTCACAACAACAAAATATCAGAATAACATAACAATAAAAAACGTAATCAATGATCACCCACCAACTCAGCAGAACAGGAAGCAAGAGGAAACTTCAGAAAACTATTACTTGCCACCAATAGTATACTGGAAACCTTCCTTGTGTAAAGTTGTAGATACATCACACGGTACCTTGCAGTGTCAAGTGTCGGTTTGCAACTAGATATGACAACCAACAAGTACCTGCAAAAAAACAAAGACCTAACAATAGAAAAATCTTCAAACCATATTCGATAATTGTAATGCCTGTGGACAAGATAAGGACATAATGCGAAATCATGTGCTCAAAAGCAATTACATTAGGCACAAGAAAGCATCACTTAGAGTGATCTTGCTTTTGATTACTTTAGGATTTCTCCCTAGAAACAATTCTTGAGGATATTCAAGTTTCTTCAGAGTCTTCTTCAATATCTGAAAAACTCCAATCATTAAGCTACAATCTTTTCATTTGTTAACTATTCTAGATCTGCTATGAAGATACGTAGCATATGTTATAAATCTTTTAAAGATTTCATATGTAAAGTTATCTTGAATTAATAAAGTGATTAATTCCGTTAGTCAAGTTATCTGGTGGTATCAAAAACTCGTCATTCTATCATGTTCAACTTCTCGAATACTCTTCTTCATACATTTGAATAGTAAAATTATCATCCTCAATTATATGGGGCGGCGAGTACTATCAATCTCAATATTATCTACAAGTCATGATCATTAACATTTTCTACACATTACCATTATCGTGTTTTATGTCTTAGGTTAAGACGTTTATGATCATCTTATTAAAATGAATTAGGTCACTTCTTCATTTGAATAATATAAAACCTTGTGTTTTCAAGTCATTAACGACGTCGATAAATCCACAATGTACCTTTTGTATTGTACGCGTTTGCTTTAAATCGTAAATGTTAAGCTAAATCGCGTAAGCTAAAAATTAGCTTTCAATGTAAACGGGCATCAAACAATTAAGCGTTTACATCAAGCAAGTGTTAAATAATTATTTTGAGAATAATTATGATCTTTGTTTATTTTATTTTTGATCGGATAACGTAAAGTGGTATACGTTTCGCGATAAAGTAAGTTTAGGCATACCCGGAACCACCAAAACTTTTATACGCTTCAACAAATACCCACTTTTATACCCAATACATAAAATTTACAAAAATACATCATATATATGATTCATATGCCGAATTTTTAGCATTTTATACAAAGATTTATGAGAAAAATCTTGCAAGTTGGTTTTGTACATCACTTTTGCATTTAACATAGCCATACCTTGTCTAATTTGACCATAAGTCTTCCTTAAGACCATGAGCTATGTTTCTTGACCAACTATTGCATTCTTTTGACCATTCCAACTTATATAATGCAAGTATCATGTGAGAGATATCATATACAAGCAAAACACTTAGCTAAAAAATCAAAAACTCCTCTTTTGTGCTCTTATTAGGCCACAGCTCAAACACCCCATTTAATCAAATCCATACAAAATTTTATACAACCTACACACATATATACACATCATATCTAAGATATTCTAAGATATTTCCAAGCATTGGCTAACCATTTTCAAGCATTAATCAAGAAAAGAGAAGTTAGGGTTTTCACTTGAAAAACTAGGGTTAATATTGTGCAAGCTTTGGTTTCTAGTCTAAACAAGGGTTTAGATTGTGTTAGTCCATCTTCATTCTATTATAAGTATTCTATAAACCTTTATACTTTCATTTTATGAGTTAATGTGTATATTATGTGCTATATAGTGAAATCACCATTTAGGACATGTTTAACATTTTTAAAG
Organism: Tanacetum coccineum; assembly: GCA_026074375.1. Taxonomy (NCBI): domain Eukaryota; kingdom Viridiplantae; phylum Streptophyta; class Magnoliopsida; order Asterales; family Asteraceae; genus Tanacetum; species Tanacetum coccineum. The sequence continues at coordinate 6,713 of BQNB010188771.1, read as the reverse complement.
TGGATTTTCTTGTAAACATGATTTATGGATTTGTACACATGTTATATGGATGGTATATTGAGTTTACAAAATGGTTGTAAGACTTGTACAAACTTGGTTTATGTAAAAAAATGATTATAGATAAACTAGTAAATTAGGGTTTACTTAATGAAGTTATGGTTTTCAAGTATTATTATGGACTTAATGACTTGGACAAATGGACAAATTTTGGGTAGGTATTTATTTAACTATAATGATATAGGTATATTAAGAGTGTGGGAAAAAATTTTGAATTTAATAGTTTAAAAAAGAGTATATAAAACAAGTTTAATAAATAAGTAAATATATAGATATTAAAGGGGCTGTTTGGAATTGAATTCCAAACAGTGGATATTATGTTTTATAAATATTCTACGACTCATGACAATTCCGAAAAGGTAAGAAACTTGTCAAACGAATAAATAACGAAAAAGTTACGGTAAAAACAAGTTATACGTTAATTAAACGGGTTTATAAAATAACTTTAATAAAAATTATATAAAACAGCAAGTTGGGTATTTTTAATAAATTATACATATTTTTTAGGATCCCAAAATGATTAAAAGAATCGTAACTTTTTCAATTAATAATGATTGGTTAATGTATATTTTTGCAAAGTTACAACAATTAATACTTTTATAAAATTATTTTATAAAAATGTTACTATTTCTTGACAGACATTTTTTATTTTTTGTAATCCTCATAATTTGATAGTCATTTCAATAATGATAGGTGCTAGAAAGAATCGCTAAAATCGAGCTATAACGAATTAATACGACGTTTAGGGTTTTCTCTGATAACATTAAACACTATAAAAATAATTTTATACCGGTTATGAAACAGTAAAATGATGCTTACTGTTCATCAGATGGTTTAAAAAATATGAAAATGTCAAATTTTCCATAATCAATCTTAATATGAAAGCCAAATCTGTGAGCATAAGAAACAGTCAAAATCGGGCTTAAAACGCAAAGTTGCGCTATTTTAATAACGATAATTCTAAACGTTTTGACTTATTAAACACAAATTTTACCAAAACATTTAGATGGTGATTTGAACTATATATAATTATATGTTGGCACCCCAACCACTTCTTAATTTTGATTCGAAATCTCTACTTTATCAAATACTATATTAACTGGGAGTTTCATAATGATGGCCTCTTCGGGTGGCGTCGTTATCGAGAGTTGGATTTACGACTTTAAAGTTGTCACCTTGCTCGCATTTCGTCACTAAATGAAACCTCTTAAATTATGATCTTGCCCAAACGATAGTATGATGTATCTAAAATCGACTTTGTAATATGATGATGTTAGTTAATCAAAGCGATTAGTGCTTATACAACCTATGTTAATTTAGGTTTCATTCGATCATTTGCGTGACACATTATCTGTGATATAATTAATGATGGCATTTCCTCATCTCTGAAAGCATAAGCTGCATCAATGGCAAGTGCTAGTAATCCCAACAGGAACACCGACTACTTTGAACTCTTTTTGTAGCAAAAACAGGAAACTATAATGAGTTCGTTAGCTGTCAACCTTTCTACTTTAATGGTACGGAAAGAGCATTTGGCCTCATTCGCTGGTTTGAGTGGACTGAATCAGTATTTTCTCGTAGCAAGTGTACCGAGGAAGACAAAGTGACATTTGCTACCGGTACTTTAACCGATAATGCCCTATCCTGGTAGAATTCATACGTTCAACCTATTGGAATAGATCGAGCCAATCAAATCACTTGGACTGAATTGAAAATGCTCTTAACCAATAAGTATTGCCCTCGAACAGAAGTCCAAAAGATGGAAGACGAATTTTACAACTTGGCCGCAAAAGGAAATGATCTTAAGACTTACATTAGGAGATTTCAGAAATTAGCCGTCTTATGTCCAAACATGATACCAAACACCGAGAAAGTATTAGAAGTCTTCATTAGTGGATTACCCAAAAGTATTGAAAGAAATGTTACTGCCTCAAAGCCTCAAACTTTGGAGAAAGCCATCAACATAGCCCAGAGATTAATGGATCAGATAATAAAGAGTGATTTTTTACAAGAAACCAATAATCACAAACGAAGGTTTGAAGATAGAAGAAACACCAACAACAACAACTATCCCAATGAACACAACAATCATAACCACTCCAACAATCACAATCACAACAACTACCAAGATAACCGCAACAATAACAACCATAACAATGATTACCACCAACAACAGGATAGAAGACAAGAAACCTTCAGAACTTATACTGCCACCAATGGATATACTGGAAATCATCCTTTGTGTAAAAGATGTAGACTACATCACACATGACCTTGCAGTGTCAAGTGTCAGGTTTGCAATAAGATAGGCCACCAGACAAAGTACTGCAAAAACAAAAGACCAACCACTAGAAACAATCTACAAACAGTGTCCGTAACTTGAAATGCCTGTGGAAAGAAAGAACATTATGCGAATCAGCACTCAAAAGCAAATAATTGGGCCATAGGAAAGCATACTTAGAGATGAGCTTGATTTTGTTCACTTTAGGATTTCTACCCTAGAAAACAACTCTCGAGGATATTCAACTCTCATCAGAATCTTCCTTAATCTAAAAACTCTAATCATCAAGCTACAATCCTTGTCGTTTGTTGTTCTTATTCTACTACAAGATACGTAGCATAAGTATTAACTCTTTTTAGAGTTTCATATGTAAAGCTATCCATGAAATAATAAAGTGATGATTGCGTTACATCTTGTTATCTGATGATATCAAAACTCGACATTATTTGTCAATTCCATCGATCCTATTATGTTCAAACTCTGAATACTCTCCTCATACCTTTGCAACATAAATTATTATCCTCGACTATACGGGCGTCAGTACAATTAATATCTCATTATTTTTCTTACCTTTCATGATCATATCATTTTCTACACATTACCGTTTTGATATCATGTTTTTATGCTTAGGTAAGACGATTTATGATCATCTTATAGAAATGAATTAGAACGCTTCTTTTTGTAAGTAATACATTATAAATAAGTAGGCTTAAGTATATAACATACGTACAAACAAGTTTCTTTCAACCCGTTTGTACAAACAATTCTTTAATCATTATCATTATTCATCTGTATCTCACGTGAATAGAAACTCTCTTACAAATTCATTATCATTCCATGATCTTCGTATTCTAAAATTCTCTGTTATATTCTACAACATAATAACAAGGAAACACACAAGAATCTATACAATGTCAAATGATTTCAATACCACTAGGTATGAAAGTTTTGACAAAGACTTGTGATAGCATTCTTATTCGATGTTGACTTTTAAAGGTTAATGAATAGCGATTCTTTACGATCAGAGTGGCGCAACAGAAGCGTGGTAGGCCCATAACCCACAGGTTCCGTAAATCAAAGTATTCTATCCACCCAGGTTCTATCAGGATCTAGAGAAATTCTATTGACTGTCATCAAAAGATGTGGTCTTGGAAATAAGTAGACATGTGAAAAGAGGTAATTATAATTATGGTATGCAACATAATTTTAATTGCATCACACACGTGGACTTGTGACCTTGATTAGCCTAACATAAAAATCAAATTCATGCTAAGTATTTACATCTATTCACTACAACTTTCAACTAAATCTCGGGATGAGATTTCTATAAGGGGTGGAGACTATAACAACCCAAGAATTTTCATCAACCTATTTTACTAGCATCACAATTGTACGGGGAAATTTTTCGCTTTGTTACATTACTTGCATTGTCAATATCTCAGTATATTATGTAACTTACATAACTAAAGTAGACAAGCTCACGCAACCTATCTATGGCAATCTTATCTTCATATATGTCAAGCAAACATCATAACATGTCAAGCCAATATCATCATATCCATTTTACAAAGTACATAATTCCTATAATGTACCATTTACAACGTTATATCAAAATAGGCTTTAAACCGTTATCGTATACCTCTAAACCCTAATTCCATGAAGGAATAATATCTAAAGTGAATGTACAAACTATTAAAGCATATGTACAAGTAATATAACATCTCATTTGAAATATAAAATCTCTCCAAATCAAAGTACAAGTCTTTGAAAGCTCAATATACAAGTCATTAAGCATGATCTCCAAAATAGCCGTTTTACCTCCATTTTCATTCTAATTTCTTCACCACCACTTATGTACAAGATACTACACTCAATATACAATATTTAAACCTTAAATTTTCCATTCATAAGCTTTCATACATCTTTTTACACTCAAAACAAAACCCTAATTCAAAAGTCAGAAACCCTAACCCGAGCAAAATACTAAACCATGACCCGTTTCTTCATTTTTATCAATTGTAAACCTAAACCAATACTCAAATAAGTTGTAATAACATTAATTACAACATTATCAATCACATTCCATCATCATTTCACCATATTAACAACAATGTACAAGAATTAAATCTAGAGAACCCTAATTATGCCCTAATTGGAACTTTGGACCCGTTTACTCGTTTTCACCCATTTTAAACCCGAACCACAAACCAAATACTGATGTATACCCTTAATAAAAACCTTGTGATCATTAATCCATGCTTAGATCACAAATGTACACGAATTGAAAGCCTAGAAAACCCTAATGTGCCCTAATATGACCCGCGGCATATCTTACCCATTTTTAACCCGTTTTAACCTAAACCACTTGCTAACTTTTGTTAATACTTCATATTACAACCCTTAAGAACATGTTTTAATCATCTCATGATCAATAATCACGAAATATTGGCCAAAGAATTGAATTCGAGCCCTAGTTATCCAAAACAGACCCGCGGCATGATTCTTTGCATTTAGACCCACTTTGAACTCTTCTTTGCACATAAGCACCTCCATGACTCACCCACACGTTTCCTAAGTAGCTTATGCAGCTGCTCCATCATTTCTTTGGTCTAAATTGAAGCCACATCTCCCTCCTTTTGACCACAACAGACGCGGCATGCTCCCATAGTGTCCAACACCTTCACTCTACATCCTAGACCTCCACAACTCCTTTCATAGCCTCAACACATCATATTATAGCTCTTACACATGTCTTGATTAGATCATAGAAGTTCCTTAGCCTCTTTGCATGAATTCAAGTATAAATAGGACCTCATATGCTTCATTCAAACTTGCACCCAACTCTCTTATCTATAACCCAAGTGAGCAACCTTTCTCTGCTCCTTATGATCCTAGGATCATCTAAGAAGATCAAGCAAATGAAGCTTTGAAGATTTGAAGCCCCGAGAACAAGATACAAGTGGAAATACTACCCGAAATGACCCATTTCCACCATTTTTGCTTCTTGAAGCTCAAACCCAGGTTCTGAATATTCTACTTCTGCTACTACACCCTTATAATGTTCATATGATCCTAAATAAACTCTTGTTAAAGTTTCATAACTCAATTCATGCTCATTTTCTATTTTGATCCAAAACCGTACACCCGAAACCCTAATTTTATGTTTTTCTTAAAACTAAACGTTATAATGGTTAAATATTGTTATAATATATCATAGAATAATTAACTAATGTTAAAATAACCACTTTATTAATTAATGAAGGAATTTGAACTTAAAACCCGCGCGTTTACGTTTTGAAACCCTAATTTGACCTGTTTTGAGTCCTAGCTTAACGAATCGTTATTTTAAACTTTCGTTGCGTTAAACCTTTATATTTTAGCTTATATTAATAAGATATAACCTGCAAATATCATTTAAAAACTTAAAATAAGCTTGCATGGCATTTTGGACTTGTTTTACAAAAGTATTCCATACAAGGGGTATATATCGTAACTTTCAGAAACTTATAACTAAAAGGACTGAAAATGTCATTTTATCAAAGTTATAACTATAGGGGTCTATTATGTCACTTTACAAAGTACAAGGTTTACTTGGTATATCTTTTAAACTTGAAGGACCAAACTCGTAAAAGTGCAAACTCCAAGGGTATATTTTGCCACTTTTTAAACTTAAGGGTCTAAAAGGTAACATTTTGAAAAAGTATAAAACCATGTTCAAAACATTACAAGACATAACTTTAATTAACGCTTCTCGTGCTTAACATTTCTAGATATTTAACAAAACGCTTAAAATCGATTATATCGTATCACAATACTAGGGAGCTTCATATTAAGAGGTTTCATCTTGGTATTACGTTCTGACTGAGTTGTTGGGTTTACGATTTAAAGTGCCCTAGCTCCTCAAACATTTACTGAATGACTTCTGAATTATGATGGCCCAAACGGTGATACAATAATTCCAAACTCTCCAATCAAACTCATAACAATAATAAACTATTAAAACCAAAGTTCTAGAGTACAATCTTCCTAAGACTTGACATATTTACTCAGGTTGCGTGACGTGGCTGTTTACTATCATTTTACTATATCAACATTCCCCGGTTAAGATTGTGATAAGGTCGTCAGCTTTCATTTCAGAATATTTATTACATCTACCTATCAGGTGAGATTCATAACCTCGCTTTTAAAGTCTTTATGTTTTATAAACCCGCGAGGGGGATACATGCTTGTTACAAACTCTTTTACATACTCGTTTATCTTATGTGATTACTTTTCAAAGACTTAGTAAATTCATAGTGTAACACCCCCAAAAATGGGTCGCAGCGGAATGTGTTTCAGGGAGCGTTACTTCATAATACCATTGCTCAAGTCATGA
>BQNB010188769.1:0-11924 GCA_026074375.1 Tanacetum coccineum | reverse complement strand
TACATATTACAACAACATATAGAAATATACCCTACAAAAGATGGATCTTGATTGCAGAGATGATGTGATCATTCGGTTCGCTGTAGAAGTCTGTAGTCTCCTTCTCTTACTCCATTTCCATTTAAGATATAAGTATTACTAAGGGATTATTTAAGATGCATAAATGGCACAAATGGTCCTTTATATTTTATGAGTCTAGGAAGCAAATAGAAAATAGCACATAAGACCCTATACTTGCATATACCTGACAAATTTGGCCTTTTTGAGTTAACACAAGTTTAACTCCCCCTTAACATGTAACCCCATTAGATACAAATCTTTTCTCAATTAATTGTTCAATGTATTAAGATGCCCGATAAATGTCATAAATTTTGAAAAATATTCTCCCCCTCAATCAATGACCCGTTTTCTATTGAAAGAGCTGTAGTTGTTGATTGAGTATCAAATTTATGAAAACACAAGTCCGATTGATTTTCCAACAACATTAAACCACCATGTGAAAACCAAATAATTTTCTGAAGAATCATAGACGGAAAATTATATGGATAGACAGAAGACTTCTCTTCTACATCAGGAAATAATGCACTGAAGTGTACATTAGATCAAGGTTGCATGGATATAAAGTAATCCATGCCCAGGAGAACATAATCACCCGTTGTTAGGAACAGCCGTCTTTTTGGCGACATGCTTTCCTCAATTTGAAAAATGGGTTGCAGTCTGAAATAACTACAAGCCATAAAGACATGTTTTGAAAAGTTTGAACTTCCGTTCGAGCTTCATTTAAAGACCCGTGTCATTATTGAATGACATTTCTAGGTCCGTAAATGTTATCGATAAACGGAAGACATGTCTTGAAAAACTATTTTTGGTATTTTCTATTTTCTGATTTTTATGGTTTTTGTAGGTTTTATATTTTTGTATTTTCTTTTTAGATTTAAGCTATATACATATTTACATAGGATATAGGAGGACCATACTTTACTCCTCTTCTCCTTCCTGAAGGCGTTTAAGGGTTTCCGGAGACATACTCTTCATACCATGTCGCGGGAGTAGAAATTCAAACCGCTCTCTTGGTAATGCTTTGGTGAATATGTTCGCGAGCTGATAATCCGTCGTCACGAAGTATAATTCAACCACGCCTTTCTGAACTTGCTCTCTTATAAAATGGTGTCGTATGTCAATGTGCTTGGATCGGGAGTGCTGGACATTATTACAACATAGAGCAATGACACTGCGATTGTCACAATACAGAGGAATCTTATTGAAGACAAAGCCGTAGTCTGTAAGCTGTGATCTCATCCAAAGTATCTAAGCACAGCATCCAGACATGGCAATGTATTCAGCCTCTGTAGTTGAGATCGCAGTGCTCTTCTGTTTCTTTGATGACCAGCTGACTAATTTATCTCCAAGGAACTGAGCACTTCCTGACGTACTTCTTCGTGTGTCTTGACAACCTGCATGGTCCGCATCTGCATAGGCCGTTAGTGCCATAGCGGTGTCTTTCGGATACCAAAGTCCCCAATTAATGGTTCCTCTAAGATACCGAAAGACCCGTTTAAGTGCTTCAAGTTCTTTTTAGTAGGCGATGCTTGATACCTAGCACACATGCATACAGCGAATACAAGGTCGGGTCTGCTGGCAGTGAGGTACATATGGAGCCGACATACTAAAGAAAGTCAGATTTGGTCGACTAGAATCCCTAAGGGGTCCTCATCCAGTTTAAGTCGATCTACCATGGGTGTATCAACAGGGTCACACGAATCCATCCTAAATTTCTTTAAGATTTCTAGAGCAAATTTTGATTGATTAATAAAAATGCCTCCGGGATTTTGAGAAACTTGTAATCCTAGGAAAAAAGACATTTGTCCCATCATTGACATTTGGAATTTAGAACTCATCTCATTGGAAAATATGTCACATGCTTTAGGGTCGGTCGAGGCAAATATGATATCATCTACATATATTTGAACAAGAAGAATATGTTTGCCTGTTTTCTGAGTGAATAATGTCAGGTCAACTGCACCCTTGGAAAACTTGTTATCTAAAAGAAACCGTGACAGAGTGTCATACCATGCTCGAGGAGCTTGTTTTAAACCATACAGAGCCTTCTTCAGATGATAAACATGTGTCGGATGGTCTGGATCAACGAAACCCTTTGATTGACTAACATAGACTTCTTCCTTCAACTCGCCATTAAGGAATGCTGTCTTGACATCCATTTGATAGATGGTTATGTTCTTACTGGAAGCATTGGCGATGAAGATTCTTATAGCCTCGATGCGTGCAACCGGTGTAAAGGATTCCTCGAAATCAATTCCCTCCTTTTGGCGATAACCCTTGGCTACCAACCTAGCCTTGTTTTTCAGAACATCACCGTACTCATCAAGCTTAACTTTATAAATCCACTTGAGAGCTATAATCATGACACAGTCTGGACATGGTACTAATTCCCATACTTGAAGTCGATCAAATTCGTGAATCTCATCTTGCATGGCTTGAAACCAGCAATCTTCAGTTATGGCAGACTTGAAGTTCTTTGGTTCGACTTTTGGACATACAAGTTATTACAGAGCACCATAAGGCATCGGTTGCAAGTTGTTTTCTGGTGGATACCGGTCGAGAGGGATTGCCAATGACATTATCAAGCGGGTGATCCTTGCTTTATTTCCTAAGATGATGATGTGTTTGAGTGACATGAGTTGATTCTGCTGAACTAACATCCCCGGATGATGATGCTTCAGAACTAGGTTCTAGAGCAAACACGTTTACAAAGGGATTGTTGTCAACAGGAGCGCTTTGTTTTTGGTAACCAAGTCACATAGCTTGACTCGATCCCCGAATTCATTCGTCCTTGGAGAAAGTATGGAGATAATGGACTATCTTGGGTGGTAAGTCCCCTCCGAAGTAATGCTTCACACGATGACCATTCACCTTAAAGTTCGGACCATCGGGTTGAGATAACTCAATGGTTCCGTATGTAAAAACTTTGGTGATGGTGAAAGGTCCTAACCAACGAGTTTTAAGCTTTCCTGAGAATATCTTTAGACGAGAGTTGAAGAGTAAAACTCGATCACCAACATTAAAAATGCGGTTTTTGATCTTTGAGTCGTGAAGCTTCTTTGTCCTCTCTTTATATATCAAAGAATTCTCGTAAGCTTGATCACGAAGCTCATTAAGTTCATTAAGTTGAAGCTTCCGGTGATCACCCGCGGTTTTAAGATCAAAATTAGCATGTTTCAAAGCCCAATATGCTTTAATGTCACAAACTCGAAAGGTAAATGGCAAGAAATTCCCGGTATACTCAACTTGTAGGCGTACAACAATTGGTGTCTTAAAAGCGGTACGAAATGCCCACAAAGCATCATCTAGTTTGTCGGGCCATGAGGCACGGTTTTCTCCAACCGTCCTTTCTAGAAATACATTTTAAACCATGATTGGACACCTTCGACTTGACCGCTCGTTTGAGGTGATAGCTGGGGGCGGGGGGTAGCGGTAGCTAGACGATGAGTGACCCCATACTTAGACATTACTTTAGCAAACTGATCATTACAAAAATGGGTCCCACGATCGCTTATAATAGCTCTAGGTGTTCCGAATCGAGCAAAAAGGGATTTCAAAAACTTTACTACAACTCTAGCATCATTTGTGGGGAGCGCCTTTGTTTCCACCCATTTTGAAAGATAATCAACGGCTACGAGGATGTATTTATTCCCATGTGAAGACGAAAATGGTCCCATGAAATCAATACCCTATACATCAAAGATTTTACAAACTTGGATAGCGTTTTGAGGCATCTCATCTCGTTGTGAAATTTTGCCTTGTCTTTGACACGTATCACAAGATTTGATCATTGTATGGGCATCTCGATATATGGTTGACCAAAAGAAACTGGCATCAAATACTTTTCGAGCGATGAGATTGGCACTATGATGGCCCCCGGTGGGTCCTTCATGACAAGCTCTGAGAATGTCAATAGCTTCTTGCCCATGCACACACCATCGAATGATTTGATCCATAGAAATACGAAAAAGATAGGGATCATCCCAGAAATAATGTTTAACGTCTTTGAAAAATTTCTTCTTTTGTTGAGTCGTCATTCCTTTGATGATAAAATTCCCTGCATGGAAATTTGCGTAGTGTGCAAACCATGGGGTACTTTCACTAGAAATAACTCCAAGAGTCTCTAAAGGAAAATGTTCATTTATGTCCTTGTTTTCTAACACATCCATATGAGGATTCTCAAGTCTAGATAAATGATCTGCCGCAAGGTTCTCACTTCCTTTTTTATCACGGACGGTGATATCAAATTCTTGTAGGAGAAGAACCCCCAAGGCAACTCGGCTAGGCGTCTTGTTTGTTCATAGGAATTTTAAAGCCGATTGATACCGTATACACTAAGACATTTTATGAATAAATACAAGATATGGCGAAACTTTTTCAAAATTAAATACACAAACGGCAAGCATTTCCTTTCCGAGTAGTGTAATGAATTTAAGCTTTTGTCATTGTATTACTGTGAATGTATATGCCTGAAAGTGCTTCGAGCTATTGTTGTCCTAGAAAAAAAAAAACCGCACCAATCGCGAAATCACTTGCATCACACATGAGTTCGAAAGGTAGGTTCCAATCCGGGACAACTAAGATCGGAGCTTCGATAAGCTTCTTTTTAAGAGTCTGAAAAGCATCAATACAATCCTTAGAAAACACAAACGGTGTTTCCTTCTCAAGAAGGTGAGTCATCGGTCTAGCTATTTTGGAAAAGTCTTGAATAAAACATCGGTAAAAACCTGCATGACCTAGGAAACTCCTAACACCTTTTACGGTAGTCGGGTGAGGGAGCTTAGCGATAACATCGACTTTAGCACGATCGACCTCAATTCCCGACTTTGAAATTTTATGCCCTAACACAATTCCTTCTCTACACATAAAGTGACATTTCTCCCAATTAAGAACTAAATTCGTGTCTTCACACCGTTTTAGCATCTTTTCTAAATTGGAGAGGCATGAATCAAAACTATCCCCAAAAACCGAGAAATCATCCATAAACACTTCCATAGTCTTTTCGATCATATCATGGAATATGGCCATCATACACCGTTGGAAAGTACCGGGAGCATTACACAAGCCAAAAGGCATGCGACGGTACGCGAAAGTTCCATACGGGCATGTGAAAGTAGTTTTCTCCTGATCTTGGGGATCTATTGGTATTTGGAAATACCCTGAAAATCCATCTAGAAAACAATAAAACTCATTCCCGGCTAATCTTTCTATCATCTGATCCATAAACGGCAATGGAAAATGATCTTTTCGAGTTGCTTCATTTAACTTCCTATAGTCGATACAAACTCTCCACCCGGTAACTAAACGTGTCGGAATTAATTCATTTTCTTCATTAGCAACAACGGTTATTCCTCCTTTCTTTGGAACACAATGCACTGGACTAACCCATGGGCTGTCGGAGATCGGGTAAATCATACCGGCATCAAGAAGTTTTAAGACCTCCTTTTTTATTACCTCGTGAATTTTTGGGTTAACCCGTCTTTGACTTTGAACCGTAGGTTTGTAATCATCCTCCATCAAGATTTTGTGTGTACAAAAAACATGGTCGTACCCTTGGATTCGGTGATTTTCCAAGCAATGGCCCATTTATGAGATTTAAGCACTTTTAAGAGAGCATCTTTTTCATCATCGTTTAAACCTTTTGTAATAATCACAGATAACTTTTTTTCTTCTAAGTACGCATATTCCAAGTGAGACGGTAAATCTTTTAACTCTAATTCCGGAGGCTCTTCAATTGAAGATTTTGCCTCGGTCACTTCACTTTGTTTAAGGTCCATCGGAGGAAGTTGAAACGGGTCATTATTTAACAATTTTTCAATCAAACAAATATCTTCCTCCGGATCGCAATCGGCATGATCAATTTCCGGTAAAATCGAATCGTCCTTAAGATAAGCTTTGATTTCTTCCAAAATGATTTCGGAAGTAAACGGCTCAGACGTCGGGATGGGATTGCCACCTGAAGAATTAGAAAACCCTAGCAATTTCAGAGCATACTCCTCATAAACTACATCAATGATGTCAATTCGGTTTACCGACTTATCATTTGTAGAGGAGTATCTCGTGGTTTGATCTAGATTAAAAGTGACGGCTTCGTTATCAACCCGAAGGGTTATTTCTTCTCCATAAACATCAATTAAAGCACGACCGGTCCTCAAAAAGGATCTCCCAAGTATGAGAGGAACTCGAGGATCGGCTTCGAAATCAACAACAACAAAGTCGGTAGGAAAATGAAATTTCCCAACTTTGACAAAAACGTCTTCGGCGAGTCCTTTAGGATAAGTAATCGATCGGTCCGCTAACTCTAAAGTCATCCGAGTTGGTGTAAGTTCAGGTAAAGAAAGCTTTTTCCAAATAGAAAGAGGCATAAGATTTATGCTCGCGCCAAGATCGGCCAAGGCGTGACATACATCCATTCCCGGGAAATTACATGGAATAAGAAACTTGCCGGGATCTCCAAGCTTTTCGGGAAGCTTTTTGAGGAGCATCGCCGAGCAATTCTCGTTCAATGGTATCTTAGCTAACTCAAGCAACTTTTCCTTATTCATGAGCAAACTCTTAATCGTAGGAGCAAATCTTGGCATCAAAAGTAAAGCATCCGCGAAACTTATGTCAAAACGCAAATCTTGAAACATTTGAAAAATCTTCTCTTTTTGATTTGAAGCTTTGTCACGAGACTTTTCTTGATTAAGTCGAGAAGGATATGGAATATTTGGCTTGGGTAAATTCTTCGGAACATCGGGTTCCGGAATGGGAGTGGTTTTAGGCAAAGTCTTTGGAACATCGGGTTCCGGAGTTGGAATGGGGGTAACCGGAGGTGGGATTTGAGCGGTACTTCCTTGGAAATTAGATTGCTCCTTATCCGTTGTCTCCTCGGTTTCTCGTTCCACTACCTTTTTAGGAGAAGGATTAGTAGGAATCGAGGGTCCCTCGTAAGCAACACCACTTCGAGTAGTGATTGCTTTCATCTCACCCTTCGGGTTTGGAATGGTATTACTCGGAAGAGTACCCGAAGTTGAGGCTTGGTTCTGAAACAATCCACATATCATGTTTTGCAAATTATTTTGAAAGGTAGTTTGTTGATTCATCATGACGGCTTGTTGAGATTTTATCGTGTTTTGAATTTCATTCTTAAGTCACCTTTCAACGAGTTATTTGATTTTGCATGTATCTCAACATTTTGATCGTTATTTTCTCTGTAATCGAAATCATTTGAAATCTCTTGTTGAACTTGATTATTAGGCACTTGAAAAGGTTGGTTTTGAAATCCTTGGTTTTGAAAATTCAGAGCATGATTATTTTGAGCTTGAAAACCTTGATTACCATGAAAATTATTTCCCCGATTAAAATTATTCCCTTGACCTTGATTTTGATTAAACCTATTTGTAGACGCATTGTTTTGCAACCGGAGTAACCTGGTGGTGCCATTATTGATTACTAACATGTTTGGAGGGTTAACTTGATTGTAATACCAGGGTCACCCACAAACACTAGCTTGATTGTTATCGGTAGTTGGAAAATTATACCAAGAATGGGCACCACCACAAGTAACGCAAGTTTCCTCAACCGCTTTAACCGGAGCGGGAGTGACAACTTTCTTAGGAACAATCTCGACTAAAGTCAAAAGTTGATCTGCAAGCTTATCAATTCTCTCATCCGTCTTACTATCACTCTCCCTAGAAGTCGTATTCATCCTAGAAGCATTTGGTTTGTTTCGTGAATAACGCACTTTTGATTTGTTCTCAATTATATTCAAAGCTTCTCTAGTCGTCTTACTCAAAAGATTTCCACCCGCCGCGGCATTTAAGGAGTCTTGATCGTTGTCGTTTAAACCGTTATAAAAGGTATCAACTTGGGTTAACTCCGTAAATCCGTGGTGGGGACAAGCTCTAAGCATTTCCTTAAATCGTTCCCACGCTTCACTAAAAGACTCATCGAATTTTTGGGTAAATCGAGAGATTTTATTCTTTAAGTGAGTGGTTTTCGAAGGAGGGAAAAATTGATTCACGAATTTGGTAACGAGATCCTCCCAAGTCAAGATTGAATTAGGAGGTTCTTTCTCGTACCAATAATAGCATCCCCCTCGAGTGAAATAGTGGAAACATCATTAGCTTAATCACATCGTTTGGTCACTTCCTAAATCGTATGAGTCGTGAGGAATCCTTTTGAAACTATTGATATGAGCATGATGATTTTCGTTCTCTAAACCGTGAAACGGGTTCGCTTGAACCAATTGTAACAAATTCGTCTTAATCTCAAAATGATCCGCATTAATTTCTGGTAAAACGATAGCTTCTCCGTACCCTTCCATGGGTGCACGGAGTAGCACTTCCATTGTACGTTCCGCCATTGGTGCAACGATAGTACAAAGCTCGGGTTCGACTATGTTTGGAGCACGTCCTTTATTTCGACGTCTCCGTAATGGTTAGGCGTTTGAATCATTGGAAAATTAGAAATTTCTATGCGCATTCACAAACAAACAAATGAAATGATAAAAGAAATGAGAAAAGGAAATATTTTTGTTTACCGAATAATCAATAAACTTAGGGTAACTCTCTTAAGTAAAATAAATTTTACAAAAGAGGTGCGCCTTTTTCGTAAGAAACACAAATGGTAAAAAAAAATTAATCTTTGGTTCGGGAACTTATTGATGGATAATACCTCAATTGAAGGTATTATTTGTTGGTGTTCTTTTACCAACTTTGTTAATTTTTTATTTCTTAATGAATTCACAAGAAAAATCGAAAAATCCGGAAGAGCAAATATTTTTGTATTTTTCTTATTTAATAATCTTCTACTTATACTAAAAAGAAAAGAAAAATATTTTTTTACTTTTTATATTTTTAATTTTTTTGTGTTTTTGATTTTCTCAAAAGCGTAACTTTCGAAGACGAAAGGTTCTCCAAATCACGATCGACAAACTTCAAACGAAAGAATCTTAATCACAAATCCCCGGCAGCGGCGCCAAAAATTTGATCGCAGGTCAATTATATACGTAATAATATCCAAAGTATAGAAAATTCCAAAACTACCCTTGAGGACAAAGGTAGTAGGAAAAATCTTACAAAAATACTACACGTTTTAACCGGTAAGTGATTACCGGGTCGTTTTCCCAAAGATTTATGAAATTGAGACCACGTTTGTTATTTGGACAATGATTTGAATTGGTTCGAAGATGATTTGTTTTCTAAAATCCTAATAGTGAGCAAATTAAGAGACAATTAAACCTAACTACAAGAAATCAATATGGAAAAGTAAATTTTAACTAAAAACGCAAAACGGGAACCCAAACGGGACCTAAAAACCCTAAATTATTAAAATTAAGCCTAAAATGATCTTTTTGGTTTTTATAAGACTTAATTGATTAAAAAGCTAAAACAAAGAAAACTAGACTAAAAACGAAGGAGATTTGAGCTTGAAAACACTAAAAACGTGAACGGGAATGAATCCCGTTCTTTAAAAAATGAAATTTTGCAATTTAAACCCTACGGAAGCGAAACTAATTTTCCTAGAAACTATATGATAAAAGAAAATTTTCTAAAAAAGAATTATATTTTTTTGACTTTTTTATATTTTTTTATGAATTAAAAACGATTTTAATGAAATTAAATGATTAAAAATACTAAACTATTTATAAAAATTATGAAAAGTAGCTTGAACAGTAAGGAATCTAGGAAAAATAAGCTTGTGAACACAGCTTATCGGATAAGCAGAGAAATAAGCCAAAACAACTTTTTATACTATAAAGCCTAGAATGTGTATAAAAGATAGATTTTGCAAGTATGAAATGAAAAAGACCCCAGGGCACGTTGATTGAGTGTGTTGTGTGTTGGTGTTATAAAAGGTTGAGGAGGGTAGAGGTCCAGGGTTCGAGCCTTACTCACCCTGGATTTCCCCTTTTCCCTTTTTTTTATTTTTAGAAAAACTTTAAAAAGCAAACTTATAGAAAAGCTAAAATTAAGCAATTTTAATAAAAACAACTATTTTTGAAAAGCACTAAATAAGCTGGAAAATAAGCAGAAAATAGACAGATTGTATAAAACTTCTTTTTGAACTTTTATGAAAACTTAAACAACTAAGAGGCTAAAATAAGCTAAGACCTAATCAAATTAAGCTAAACCAACCTATACTAATCTAATAAGCAAATATGAATATGAATTAAGGTAAGATAATAAGCAAAAAGCTAAAAGAAAGAAATAAGCACTTATGGTGTAAAAACTGTTAACCAAACAGGCCCTAAGGGTATCTTTGAGCTTATTTTTTAATAAGCTAAAAGATCCTTATGACTTAATGAACTATACCACTAAAAAGCTTATCTTAAATTCTACTTAAAATTGTAATTAAAAAGTATTTTGAAATCTATATAAGCTAAGAAAAAGCTAATTGAAATAGGCTGTTTAGCTCAGTAGGAGCTGAAAATTTTGGTTCTTATAAAAAGAAAAAGAGCTATTTTTGCAGACCTAATTCAGATACTCAAATAAGCTATCTAATCTAAAATAAGCTCAAACAAATTAAAAGTGACCTTCAAATTAAAACCTATTCTAACTAGCTTAATTTTGGACATGAAAATGGCTATAAAGCCTTTTTACTTGCTGATGCAGTTTGCACTATTATGACCAAAACTCAAAACCATTCTTTGCAAGCTTAAAATTTTGTTTCTACACCTTCTATAAAGCAAAACAAGAGTATTTTGAACAATGAACACGGCTAGAACTATTTTAAACTAGAAATCCTAAATGACCTAAGTTAATGACTCAGATTCAAAACAGGTTACCCTCTAACTAGATTGATACTTGTTTTAACCTACAAAGGCCTTAAATCCTACCTTAATAAACTTAATAATGAAATGTAAATTCACTTTAAAGAAACAAGAGGACCTTGGCAGTACTAACTCAAGTTAGTACTGCCTTGACCCAAACACTCCTTTAAATTGCATATATTCATTTTAAGCTTATAAGATAAATAGATAAAGCACAAATTCTAATTACCAGATGTTTACCAGCTTATAACAATCCTAAAGATCAAATATCAATAATCAAATAAGCTAGAATAATAAGCCTACAGTATATGCTAATATTTTTGGTATTTTCTTAATTTTTTGACAGTTTTGTAGAAATTTAAAACAAACTTAAGATCTAACAATCTAACAAACACAATAAGCATAAAACTACTAAAATGAGCATCAATAAGCAACTTTAAACATTTAATAAGAAAATCTAAACAATCAATAAGCAAATCTAAGCTAGTAAGAACAGTTTAACTAGAAAATTTAAAATGACAAAAGGTAAATGATGCAGAACCTGAAATCCCAGCTAAACAGGGATTATTTGCTCAATCAGAGCTTATGTAAACAGCTTATAGCTTATAGCTATAAGCAAAACCAATTCCTAATCTATCCTAACCCTTGACCTTCAAGGACTATTACCCAACTTGATCATCCAACAGCTATCCAATTCCAAGGGATGATCAAGTTTATAAGATAGCTTTTAGTAGCTTAAGAGTAGCTTGAGCTTATAAAACAGTATTATGAGCTTTTTCATTCATTTAGCAAATAAGTAGAAAACAGATTTTACCAAAGGAGATTTAATAGAAAACAACTTTTATTAATAACTAATATTGAGTACAAATCGTTGAAAAGGAAATTACATTAAACTAAAATCTATAAGCTGAAATTACATAAGAAATAAGCTAAATTACAAGCTACTATAAAACTACTCCTAGATGAGCTAGATGATTCCTGTGAGTGAGGATGTCCTTGTATTTATAGCAGGATAATGAAGTTTCTAGGTGTAACACCCCCAAAATTGGGTCGCAGCGGAATGTGTTTCCGGGAGCGTTACTTCATAATACCATTGCATAAGTCATGA
>BQNB010188768.1:0-11924 GCA_026074375.1 Tanacetum coccineum | reverse complement strand
GACCTCAAGTATTACAATGAAGATCATGATCATTTAACTGGCAGAGCTTTATCTACGGCGTTGTTTTTGAAGAAAAAAAATCAAGGAGCGTTGGAATTTAGACTATTAGTTTTTAGTTTCCGTATTTTAATTTCAGTATTTGTATTTCGTATTTTAATTTCCGTAATTTAATTTCCGTATTTTAATTTCAGTATTTGTATTTGTAATGTTTTAATTATTTATTAATGTAATGTTTAAAAAAAAATTATTCGGTGTCCTCTGCGGTCACCACTACGTATGTTTGGTCACTGTGTGGATTAAGGGAGAGAAAGCTGAGTTGGCGCTGACGTGGCAGTGTCCTCTGCGGTCACCACTACATTCAGTCCAGAGTCTTTAGCCGGTCAAACTATTTGCTTAACTTACAAAATAAATTTCAACTATGATGATAGGTGCATAATGCAACTCGACGTTGAGGCTACATTTCGAAAAACCGTATTGCCCCGTACTCAAAATCGTTCCGGATGCGGGTCAATCGTCTATGTCACGAGAGGGGGGTCTTTTTGCATACGAGGCAGATCGGGTTCGACAACAATTTGCAAGCTTTGTGATTCAACAAGGTTTTCCGTTCAACCACTTCGACAACCCAAGATTGACTAACGTCATTCAAAAATGTCTTCAACCGCGATATACTCATGTAAGTCGTGCTACTCTTCGACGTGATGCACTTAAAATGTGGAAAACGGCTAAACTTGAACTCATAAACGGTTTTGAAAATTTAAATACACGTGTAAACTTAACAACCGATGTTTGGTCGGCGCCTCATGGTTTGTCCGGTTCATACCTTTGTGTTACCGCGCATTGGGTTGATCCTGCAACTTGGCAAATGATGAAGCGTACGATTGATTTTGAAACTTTTGATTATCCTCACACGGGTGCGAATTTATTTCGTAAGTTAAGAGATGTATTGAGAATATTTAAATTAGAAAATAAGATATTTTTGATCTCATTTGATAATGCTTCTAACAATACAAATGCCGTCAATAGACTAATTCTAAAATACCAACCACATTTTGGCGGCATTTTTTTTATCATAGTCGATGTGTTGCACACATCATAAACTTGGTTGTGCAAGACGGACTAGCGGTACCCGAAATATTGTCTATAAAAACCGCTTTTAAAACAATGTTGCAAGATGTATTTCAAGGGCCTAAAAAAAGATATGTAGATTATATGGCAATGTGTAGCGAAACCAACACCCCTTTTTTAACACCTAATTGGGACGTTCCTACAAGATGGAACTCGACTTATTTAATGTTTCAAAGTGCTTTACGCTAAAAAAATTCTTTGAGTATTTTTCATGATGGTCTTGTTGAAAAATACCCCCAAAAAATTGAACCATTTTCCGTCGAAAATTGGGAGATTATTCAAAAATTAACCGAATTACTCAAAGTTTTTAAAGATGCAACAACTTTATTATCGGGTGTTTATTATCCCACGAGTCATATGGTACTCCATCATCTTTATGCAATGTGTACAAAAATAACCGAATTCGAATTAAGTGGTCTACCATATGACTTGATGGTTGAACCGATGAAAGAAAAACTTAAAAAATATTTCAAAGAAATCCCACCGGTAATTACTTGTGTCGCCGCATTGAACCCATGCTTTAACGTTAATGGGGTGGAACTATTTATCGAGAAGATTTCTATTGATTTGAATTTGTATGAAAAATGACATTTACTTTGGAACAAATGCAAAAAAATATTTTAACAAATGTTTTAAAGATTTGTTTGATATTTATTTTAATAAATATGGTTCAAAAAATGTTTCAACGAGTTCGGCTCCTTCATCAATGTCTATGAGTTAGAATACTAAAATATTTCATACGTTAAGAAAAGATTGTGTTAAACGGTCTAGGACCGACAACACCGGTACTAACGAATTTGGGAGATATACCGGAACCGATTGGATAATCTCTATGGAACAAGAAGAATTTAACAACTTTGATATTTTGTCTTGGTGGAAAAGAAGGCAATCTCAATTTCCCGTTCTATCGATTATGGCTCGAGATTTACTAAGCGTACAAGCTTCTACGGTAGCTTCGGAATCCGCTTTTTCTCTTAGTGGAAGGGTATTATCGATACGAAGAACAAGACTCACACCGGCATCCTTGGAAATGTGTATTTGCTTGAAGGATCACCTAGACGCACAAGAACGTATACAACACACTTCAAATCTTGAAGGTGATTGTTTAGAGATCGAACAACAATTACACAAGGTCGAGTTGGAAGCGGGTTATCCAATCAATATTGCCGATGAAGAAATCGTTCTAGAAGAACAAGCTATGTCCGGTTCCGGTGACTCCGAATAAGACCTCTATCCAATGTATTAGCTTTTCGATGAATAAATCGCTCAATGTTTTAGTTTGTGTTTCAAGTAATTTATGTTTAATGTATTATAAGTTTATTTAATAAAAGTTAAAGTTTATTGAATTTATTATGTATAAAACGATTTGGAAACCGAAAAAAAAACAACACGAGGAGGATCAGTGGCTTATAAAACGATTTTATACCATAAAACAATTTGGGCCTTTACAAAAAACATGGGCCAGTCATATTTGTAGCATAAAGTCATAAACGACATTTTGTAGCATAAAAAACAAGGGCCAACGCTTTATAAACAAAATTTGGTACAAGGCTACTCACTCAGTAACATTTTTGTAGCATACAAAATAAACCGGTTACTAATTGGGTTTTCTAACCGTAACCGGTTAGTACCGGTTGAGGTTTTTCGGGTTCAAAAGTTCAGCCGGTTACTAACCTGTTTTTGGTACTAACCGAGTTGACCGGGTTTGACCAAAAACCGGTTAGTAACCGGTTACGGCAAAATACCCGGTTTGTACACGGCTAGGTGCATTTGCTAAAAAAAAATTATATGATAGGTGCAACAAAAAGCCTCACTTTGCCAAAGTATAAACAAAAACACAATATAAAGTAGAGGTGAGGAAGTCAAAGTCAACATGATAAGTGACATTAAATTTGTGTATGACGCCATTCTTAAAAATTTCATAGGTTTTAACTTTTTCACTTATAAGTTGACTGTGTATCTATGTCATGCCATGTCAAATCATATTCTAACCTTCTAATTCGTTTTGATATATATGCTCATATCAAATCATAATTTTTTACGGTAGAGGAAAATTTGTCCAAATATAAAAGAGAAAACTTTTCATATATATTTTCATTATCAACCAAATAATTAGGGTTTTCTTTAAATGTAAACCATATCAAATCATTAACAACGGCTCTTTAATCACACAATCAACCTCCTCTTTGTGATCTTTTATTACCAAATGATACAAGAAGATTAGTCTCTAAATAGATGCTAACCAGTATAAATACAAAAGAAAGACTGCAGGTGATCTCTTCTAGGAAGACACCACCACTCACAACATAAATCGCTCAAACACTCAGACTACATCTTGATCAGGGATTGATCAAGATTGATACAAGAACAAGATATCCAGAATGATATCAATAGAGACTAACAGACTTAACACAAGTTTTGATGAGAGAATAATATGATTGGGAATGAGATAAAGACTGAATGAATTAAACCCTAGAGAGATGATTAGCTTATGGGTTAATTGCTTAAAAATGTACTATACTTGTCACTTTTTGTCATTGTATGTAGACAACTATTTTTTTTGCCATTGTGTCGCTCAACTTTTAAATTCGTGCTATTGTGTGTATTTTGTGACCATTTTATCCTCATTTTTTTCAAAATTTGAAGGGTAAAATGGTCATTTTACATGCAAAAATAGTCACAAAATACACACAATAGCACGAATTCAAAAGTTAAGCGACACAATGGTAAAAAAAATAGTTGTCTACATACAATGACAAAAAGTGGCAAGTATAATACATTTTTAGGCAATTAACCCTTAGCTTATATAGCTGGAAACATTTCACTTTAACCCTTCAACTCTTTTATCATTCCATAAGCAGCCAAACTTCACTTATCCAGCTTAAGCAACTTTGACATATTAACATTCAGGCCCCTCAGACTTTACTTGACCAAAACTTGAAACTTACTTATATTTTTGACATCCTCCCTCAAGGTTTTGAGTCAGACTTGTCTAATACTTCTGTGATCACATCACTTCTTTCCTTTTTATCTTTATCAACCATCTTTGCAGCAAATAAATCTTTCATTCCTAGATTCCTGCAAAACACATTATGTTGCACTGTACCGAGACACTTAGTAAAAATATCTGCATTTTGATCATCAGTGTGAATTTTAACAGTTTTGATAATGCCAGCAGCAATAATTCAAAGTGTTTGGTTTTTTTTAATGAAAAACAGGGTTAGCAGCTATCTGAATAACTAAACTACTGTCACAATATATTTCAACAGGATAAACCCTTAAACCCAAGACTGTGTAATAAATTTCACAACCATATCACTTCACATGTTGTTGAAGCCATACTCCTATATTCTGCCTCAACAGAACTTCTAGAAATAGTCGTTTGCTTTTTTACTTTTCTGTGACACTAAAGATTGAACCAAAAAAAACACAGTACCTGTAACAGACTTCTTGTTTTAGGACACTTTGCCCAATTTGCATCTGAATAAGCTTTTAACTTTAAATCAGATGTTTTGAAAAATTGCAACCCTAGCCTACGTGACTGCTTTAAGTATCTTAACACTCTTAAAGTAGCTTTGATGTGAGACTGTAAAAGACTATGCATGTGCTGGCTTAAGCAATGCACAACATAGCTTATATCAGGCCTAATATTTGTAGGATAGATCAGTTTACCTACCAACTGTTGATAACTTGTAAAATTCATTAGAAATTTATCTTTTTCAGACACTTTAAAGTTCAAAACTGTATTTTCAAGAAAAGAAGTCTTAACCGGCCTAGCAGTCAATAATCCATATTCATACAATAACTCCATACAATACTTTCTTTGAGACATACAAATTCCTTTTTCATTTTTCAAAACTTCAATTCCAAGAAAGTATTATAGTTCTCCCAAATTTTTAATTTGAAACTTTGTACTCAAAAACCTTTTAAAATCCTTTATACCAACCTCGTCATTACCAGTAATGACTATGTCATCAACATACACCAACAAAGCAACAAACACAAATCCATCTCTTTTAACATATAGAGAGTAATCAAACTTACTCTGAACAAAGCCTTGCTCAACCAAGACAGTTGTCAATTTTGCATTCCACTACCTTGGGGCTTGCTTTAATCTATACAGAGACTTATTGAGTTTGCATACCTTAGTACCATTATCATTATTAAACCCTTGAGGTAATGTCATATAGACATCCTCAATTAAGTCACCATATAAGAAAGCATTATTCACATCAAGCTGGTATAAAGACCAATTCATCTTAACAGCTATACTGATTAAACATCTATCTGTTACCATTTTGACAACAGGACTAAATGTTTCATCATAATCAAACCCTTCTCTTTGGTTAAAGCCTTTTGTTACAAGTCTAGCCTTATACCTTTCTATATCACATGTAGCTTTATACTTGATTTTAAATAGCCACTTGCAACCTATAGGCTTTCTACCAGCAGGCAAATAACATATAGACCAAGTATTGTTTCTATTCAGAGCTTCAATTTCATTGTTCATAGCCTCTACCCAATTATTATCTTTTAAGGCTTCAATATAACTAGTAGGCTCAATGGACTTATTCAATGTAGTAGCAAAGCACATATTAGATCTATTAAAATAAGCATAACTCACATATTTCTCAATACCATACTTAGCATTAGAATAAACAACAAAGTCATTAAACCCAGTAGGAACTTTTGTCTATCTACTTGACCTTGTTAAACCAGGTGTCTCCACAACAATGTCCTGATCAAATATATTTTCAGTTTGATTTGGTGACAATAAGTCATAACTATCAATATTGCCCTCAGATAGACTTTGGCCATCAAATTGAGTTGCAGATACCTCTTCTTGATACAGATTGATATTATCTGTAGTCTTATTCCTTAAAAGTGGGCTACTACCATTCTCAACTAATGAAGTCTTTCCTTTATCATTGGGACTTTGAGGTCTAGTGGTATCAAAAACTCAAGTGATCACTTTCACTATCACTGTCTAGAATTTTAGAATTATTTGTTTTTATTTTGAAATGAAAAACAGTAGAAAAACACAGACACCCAAAGGACCTCTAATGAAAAAGACTATGTTTTTTATTATATACCAACTAAGGGACACCTACCATTTAGGATAGTTGACGGCAGCCTGTTTATAAGATACACAACAGTTAGAATACAATCATACCAGAACATCAAAGGAGTTCCTCCGTGAAACATAAGACTCCTTGATACATTAAGCAAGTGTCTATGTTTCCTCTCAGCAATCCCATTTTGCTGAGGGGTGTGAGTACAACATGTTTGATGAATTATTGCCAAATCAGAAAACAAGTTGTTCATTTTATTATTCACAAACTCTGTGTCATTATCAAATCTTACAACTTTAACTTTAATTTGAAACTGATTGTGAATTAGGTTTAAAAATGAAACAAAAACATCAAACACCTCATCCTTGGTTTTAATCAAGTGAACCCAAACAACCTTAGAAAAATCATCAACAATGGTAAAAAAGATTATGTATTCTTTAACTTGTTCTCAGACAAAGGAAATGGTTCCCTTGTCTGCTTAGCTCTATGACAGACCTGACACACAGGAACAAAAGCAGACTTAGAAATATCTGGGTCATTATGAAGAGTGGTTAAGACTTGGTCAGCAGGATGACCAATTATATTATGCCAAAGCAATTTGGACACATGAAATGACATAACCAAATTAGACTCAACCAAAGAATTTTTAGGGGGTATATTAAACAAATAGAGACCTCCAGACTTACTACTAGTCCCCAAGGTTCTTTGCTTGGTCAAGTCCTGAATGTAACATTTTTCCTCATCAAAACCAACAAATATTTTACTATCTTTAATGAGCTTATTCACAGATAGTAAACTCACACAATAACCAGGCACCACAATCACATCATATAAAACAATATTATTATTTAATTTCAAGTTACCAATATGGCTTATAATGGCCAAAGTCTCATTGGGATGGCCAACAATAATACTCAGACTAGAAACATCCACAACACTGAACATACCAACAGTAGAAATAGTCAGGTGCTGCTAATTAGCACCTGAGTCAATAATCTACCCAAGACTAATAGTTTTAACATACAACTTATTATTGGCACAAAAGAACTTAGAAAAATTAATGTTAAATAGCACATTTCCATTAAAGAAAGAACATCTACCTGCAATATTGGCATGAAAGTTACCAGATCTACTATCATTTATAAGAGTCAACAGCTTCTTTATCTGTTCAGGAGTAAAACCAGAAGAGGGAAGGACTAACAGAATGTTGCTTATCACTTTTAACATCCACATTTGCATTGAAAGACTGTTTAGCCTTATTAGCATTATTTTTAAATTTCTTAAACCCAGGTGGAAACCCAATTAACTCATAACACCTGTCAACAGTATGTCTAATCTTTCTATAGTTTTTACAATTTGGATTAGGATTAGGACCGTTGTTATTAATAACATTGTTTCCATTTGAAACAGAACCTCTGGTGTTATTATTAGTAGTAAGGTTCCTTCTATTGTTATTAAAGGTTTTAACAGCAAAAAAGTAGCATTCATTTTAATTTCAGACACATTAGAGGACTCAGGAATCCTCTATGGGATTCCTCTCTAGAAACATTATTGTATGCATCTTTCACATCAGGAAGAGGATCCCTGGTGAGAATAGCACTTCTAATAGGCTGATAATACTCATCAAGGCCCATTAGAAACTGCATCAGCTTTATAATTTGATGATGCAAATCTAATTCTTTACTAGCATCACAAGCACACTTAACTTTACAAGTACATTTTAGCAATTTAGTTAAGGCATCAAATTCTCTCCATAGAGAGTTAAGCCTGTGATACTAATCAGCAACAGAACTACCCCCTTGTTTAACAATATTAATCTTTTAAAGCAAATTATACACAACAGACCCATCAACCTTATCATAAGTTTCTTGCAACTTTCCAAACAACAACACAATTATCAGAATAGACCAATCCCATATAAACATCATGAGAACAAAATTTATAATACAAGTAAGAACCATAACATTACATCTATCCCATTAGACAGACAACACATTGCTAATAGCATAAGCAGATTTTAAATAAGATCCATCAACAAAAGCATATTTATTCCTAGCTTGTAAAGCTAATTTCATAGCACCATTCCAAATTCTATAATTCTCAGTACCTTAAATCTTAAATGGAATTAAAACAGAACTACTATTATCACTATTCTAAACATGTAAAGGATTACTAACATCCAAATTATTAATCAAATCATTATTAGAACAAAAAGGATCCCCAATAGCCATGATAAACAGATAAAAACAGACAATCAGCAAGAAATAAGAAACAACAACCAACAGACAAACAAATAACAACCAAGAATCAAGAAGACATACAATGAACTAAACAAAGAACAGAAATAAAAAGGAAGGGAAGAAAGAAGTTTCTAGTCTTCCTTGCCACTCAATGGTGGTAGGTAAAGGGCTGATTTAGACACCTAAATGACCCCATCCTTTCTTTTTGATTCACTTAGTCAATAAGAAATAAGAACAAAACAGAACAAATAACATAACAATAACAGAATTATAAAAAGAGGTGTTACAGAGCAATCCTAAAAAGTGGCGGAAAAAAATATATCCCCTATCTTCTTGATTCACTTAGTCAAGAAGATAAGGAATAACCCAGAATCGCCAACAATCACTATGAATTGAAAAACCCCCAAATATGAAAAATTAGGGTTTTCAAGAAAAACCCTAATTTATCAAATTAAGCAATTAATCAATTCCAAACTCCAATTACCTCCAAAAAACTACCAATTGCACAAACCAAAAACCAAGATCCACCTCGAGAATCAAAACCCCAAAAATTAACGAAACTCTAGTTGCAACAATCAATCAAGAATCAGACAATCAAGATGATTGTGATGGCTCTGATACCATGTAAACAATATCAAATCAATAACAACAGCTCTTTAATCACACAACCAACCTCCCCTTTGTAATCTTTTATTACCAAATGATACAAGAAGATTAGTCCCTGGTCAGTGTACAAATACAAAAGAAAGACTGTAGGTGATCTCTTCTAAGAAGACACCACCACTCACAACATAAATCACTCAAACACTCAAACTAGATCTTGATCAGAGATTGATACAAGAACAAGATATCAAGAATGATATCAATAGAGACTAACAGACTTAACATAAGTTTAGATGAGAGAATAATATGACCAGGAATGAGATAAAGACTAAATGCATCAAACCCTAGAGAGATGATTAGCTTATATAGTTGGAAACATTTCACTTTAACCCTTCAACTTTTTCAGCATTTCATAAGCAACCAAACTTTACTTATCCAGCTTAAGCAACTTTGACATATTGACATTCAGGCCCCTCAAACTTTACTTGACCAAAACTTGAAACTTACTTATATTTTTGACACTAAAAAACACACTTAATAAAAAAAATACGCACACAATAAAAAATCATCATCTAACCGACTCCAATACACATAATAAACTTTTGATTTCACCATTAATCATCATCGTTGATCGTAGTTTATCAAAATTTCATATCAAAACCAATATTTTTGCTCAAATTTTAGGTTCGTTTTCTACAAAATCACAAAGGGTTAGTTATTATTGATAATGAGTTAAATGAACAAAATGTGAAAGGAAATAGGTTGTTAATGAAGAAGAACGGGTTATCGATGATGAAAGTCATCTTATGAATCAAACAGGTTTAGATCTAGATTTTGCATAAAATACTGATACTTTTATGAACAATCAAATGTGATTTTTTTATGTTTTGTTATCATAAACAGAAATCACATGTGATTCTATTTGGTTCTCTTTTGTTCTAAAAAGAGAATAAGACATGAATATATTTTATTACTTTTAATAAGAAACTTTATATAGTGCAAAAAAACAAAAGAGTACGCACCTATTTACGTGTAGGATGATGACTTATTTGGTTTTCAAAAGATGCTTTAAACTATTTACGTTTATAGGATGACTTATAACCCATGCTCTTTTATTTAATATTAATATAAAGCTTAACATTGTAATTATGTGTTTGAAAAAAAATGTTTGCAGGGTGTCGAAGAGACCGCAACTAAAAATAATTTGCATAATAAGAGAAAGTGTGAAAACTGTGGATAGAAAAATGGTATTCATAACCAATTACTCCCTCCGTCCTAAAATTATTGTCCCCCTACAAAAAACACACAGTTTAAGAAAATTGCATTTATTACAGCTTTCTCTTTCTTACTTTTTGGCAGAATGAGAGTTTTACCCTTAGCTAATTAATTAAAGTTTTCTTTAAAGTTCGTAATAATAATTTTAAACAAGGGTAATATAGTAAACTTGATCAAACTTTCCTATCTATTTTTATTAGTGGACAATTAAATTGGGACATCTCAAAAAGGAAAGATGGACAATAAAAATGAGACGGAGGGAGTACTTTTATTAGTTGTCCAAAAACGTTAAAAAAGTGATTGAAACTTGTATAGTGGATCAAGTAGATTGTCAATCTACTTTAATACTTTCTTTTAAAATTTTTTATGTATTGTATTAATTAGTGGGTACTTCTAATAAAGTTTTGATAACTATAACCGATTGTGTTACTTTATTTAAGTTTGTTTCTAATACATACTATTTTAAAATCACATATGATTGTATGGAGAACCAAATGTAATTGCTTATAGAATCACATGTGATTGTACGTACACTAATACTTTCATATTTACACATTGATCACATGTACATGAACAATGAATATGGTAAATAATTTACTATACTTAAATTACATCACTCTAGACAAAATCAATACGCCAGGAAAATGACAAATGCTTATATCGTACGTGAATCACATGTGATTGAACATGTGATTGACTATATAAAAAATATATACACTTTAAATTAAAACATGAAACTGGTAGAAATGTTGACAAGTATTTGATTTGAATTAGGTGTTGTTTGTTTCATTAAGATGTATTAGGTCTGAATCTGAGTATCACATCTTACTGGTAAGAGTTGGCTATAAAGTCTAAATCTGAGCGAAATAATGTTGTTTGTTTTTTATAATTGTCTGAATGATTTTAATTGTCAATTTTTTAAATTATATAGTAAACCATAATAATCCGATGAATACATAAATTGTGTAAACATGAACAAAACATTTTTAATAATCTGTCACAAAGTTAAGTCGAACAAAAAACAAATGTTATCTTCCATGTTCCCTCTACGAATACAAAATTCATACGTAACAATTGAGTTTTGACATATAATTTTATACACACAAAAACATTTACATGATATATATTTATATCTTTAAATAGATAAAAATGTCATTGTATAATGCAAGTAAAAAAGGGAATATTTGCTTTCTATGTGAGTGAAGAAAAAGTCAAAAAGCACCCAAAAAAAAGTGGTCAGATGTCAGAGGTATCCATCAAGTCTGATCCAGTAAGAGGCAAATGCCTCTGACCGCGTCCGGTACACAAAAAACAAAGGCATTTTTTGATAGTTAGATCTGACTCGTCCAGATTCAGAGAACATTAAGAGGATTTTGTCAAAAACAAACACCACCTTAATCTTTTGTCACTGACAGAGTTAATTAAGCGTCTATTGGAAATTTTATGAATACATAATTCCTGCATATTTTCTCTCGCTCACCTTTCGAAGGTTTCATCATCGTCAAAAAAACAGTTAGTTTTTTTTTTTTATATATACTATTTATCATATGTAGGTTGGTGATAATTTTCATACATAATTAAGTATGCTGCATGTGCTTTAGTTTTCAAA
>BQNB010188767.1:0-11924 GCA_026074375.1 Tanacetum coccineum | reverse complement strand
TGTTTTTTATTCTTCTTAGTAAAAGTAACATCAATACGACCAGAAGCTATAACAACAAGAACAACTGGTGTTAAAAAAATTAAACTAAAAGACACTTACCAAGCTTTTTTGTTAGTTTCCATGTATCCTTCTTCCCCACGCTAACACGCTCTTTACTGACAATGTCTAGCCTTCCATTAGAATTTGAGTTCCCATTTTCCTGCAATCAAGGAGAACATACACGTTTAATATCATTAATTATATACAAACTGGTGCATTAATTATATACCAGCGAGATATATTCATATATTGGGGTGATGGATGCTTGGTGAAAGCTGCATGGACTGTGAGATCCGTCCTTTGAAGCTTGGTAACTAAAAATAATATATCTGCTATTAACAATTTGAATAATTGAAATAAAAACTTGAACTAGTTTAGAAGATCTGCATACTTGATGAAATAACTGAATTTACATTCGACAAAGAATAGTTATCTGCTGAACTGGTTTATAAGATCCACAAGTTCGTAGTGACCGAAATGCTTTAATAAATGAGGGAAAGCGGATGTATAGTTGAAGCTGCCACTACTAGAAGAATCTAAACGAGCATTCCTCTCAGATTCCATTAAAGCAACACCGAAGTTACTAGAACTTTCATCTGACCATGATGTTTCGCCTTCAGTGGAGCAAAAAATTTGGCAGGGGATAAAAAGTGGATATTCATTGTTTCATTGCATAAAAATGAATCAATAGACTATATAGATTGTGCTTGGATGCATATTTTAAAGTGATTACATGTCTTAACAATGATGAAATTATAGGAAATCACAAATCAAGTACAGTAAAAGCAGGCCAACCTGATGAAATTACAGTTTGAAAACTCGGTTGCTCCTGGTCCTGCGACAATGCTGATATATAACTACACAAAAAGATCCTGAATAAGACAAAAGTTTGATAATCATGCTTAACAATGAAAAAAACTCCTTTGTCCTATTACTTCTACTTGAATGGTGTCACTAGTTCAATATATCAAGGAAACCTTAATACATGATTCATTTCTTCAAAACTTTTACTTCACTTCCGTCAACAACTTTTAATTATGAATGCTTACTGAAATTGCTTATCAGCTAGTTGCATTTTGATACAACAGACAAAACACTTTTTAGGGTGTTTGGGTACATTAGAAGAAATTATGTAATATCCACGGCCATTGCTTGATGTTCATAGGTTTTAATTTAAATCAAATCATACTTGACTCAAATTAGAGTTGAAATTTTAAACAAATCATATAAAAACGCGTCAATGTTAATGGGTCAGACCAAATCGTGCCGTTTTGAGCAGTTACCCATCCTTTCAGGCCCACCCCCACATTTTGTCACCGGTTTCTACAAGTCATAACATGGATTGGTCTATGCTTCATCTAATACTAATTGATTTTTCAAACACCATGGTTTTGGGTTCAAACATTCTTGTTAATAAAAAGTTTTAGTCTTTTTTCAATTTATAGCACAGTACAATGCAACAAGTTTATTGAACAACTTCACATACAAGTTTACCTGTTGATACGCATGGAAGCAGATAGCAGCAAGGATAGACATAACGTAGACTCTACTACACAGGCTGACTGACATATTTGACCCACCGCCATCGAAAGTTGCAGGTTGAAATAGAATGGAAACAAAATAAATAGAGCGGCGATGAATAATCTTAGTAAACTCGTCAGGACGGCATTGTTCTGATGCAATGAAATGCAACCTCATTTTTTCTGATTATCACATACTCTATTTTCAAAATATAAGAGCGCCAAAAGATAAAGGCATAAGGCATGACTAAATGGGTAAAGAACCTACAACCAAATTTTAACATATACTTTTAGTTATAGAGAACCAGAGATTATAGAGATCATTTTGGTCCTAGTTGGTTTGTCTCAAACACCCTAGACTAGTCAGGAAAGCACATACAAACCCCTTAATAAAGTCAGGTAAAAGAAGATATAAATCATGTATGTTCTTGTCTGCAAACTATAAATACCAGCTTATTGTCTGCAAACTATAGTTACCAGCTTCTTGTTGTATGCAAACTATAAGTAGATACAAATATCGGTATTTTCAGCTTACAATGTAGTGTGTTACTCTTCGGAGTACACCATATTTTAGTTTTCACATTAACATTGGAAGTCAACAAAATGTTTGCAGTTGTCAAAGGATACACCCCACTCTCATTTCCGATTCAAGACAAAGTTCGGCCACATTATTGAATCAGCTTAACTCTTGTGGCAACTATTCTAAGATGAGTGCCATAAAATAAAAGTCAAGCGGACAACACAAAATCTTAAATTTAAAATCAAACCTTGGTATTGCACTCGTTTTAATTTAAACCACTTATTCACACTCTACAACAACTAACTAACAATGTAACATAAAAGCAAAATGCAATAACAACATTTCCAAACTAGTTATTTAAAGTCATTTATATCAAAGAAAGAATAATGTGACGCCCACTAAAGCCGAAAGAAATGAACTAGCAGGTATCATTCCGGGTTACATATTAAATACTATACCTCTACATACACCTTTAAGTAACACTTTTGTCATTATATATACAACAGATGTCCTTAAATCATACAAACATGTGCTCTTAAATTGATGCCCTAAAATCATACAAACAGATGTCCTTAATTAAACAGATTGATGCCTTAATTTATCTAACGATGCACTGATCATACTCACGGATCCCCTAATATGTCCAGCGATGCAATAAACATACAAACAAATGCACTAAACATAACATATAGATGCCATAATTTGTAAATTGACGCACTAATCATAGAAACAGATGCCCAAGATGCACTATTAGTATAAATGGATGCCCTATTATGATCAATGATGCACTAAACTAATAAACGGATACACTAAACATAACATAGGTGCCCTAATTTGGTCATCGATGCACTAAACAAACAAATAGATGCCCTATTATGACCAATGATGCACTAAATATTTAAACAGATACACTAAACATAACACTGATGCCTAATTTTTAACAAACACATGCCTTGAATCCAATGATTTTCATTGTCTAACCATAATTATATAGGAACACTCGAAACTTGAAATCCATATCAGGTCTATCATAGTCACCCATATGAAACCAAACACCAACAACTACTTGAGTATACTGTAATTTATTTATTTCTAGTCATTTGCATAAACATCTAAACCAAACAAATTCCATAATAGATGCCCTAAATCATATAAAACAAATGCCCTAAACATTTGCCATACACACACTTAAAATTAACTAAATATATGCCCTGAATCATTTCAAACATATGCCCTAATATTAACAACCAGATGCCCTAATTTTTAACAAACAAATGCCTTGAATCTAATAGTTTGCATTGCCCAACCATAATTATATAGGAACACTCGAAACAAAACTTTTATTGAAATTCATATCAAGTCTATCACAGTCACCCGTATGAAACCAAACACTGGTAACTACTTGATGACAATTCATATATTTCTAGTCATTTGCATAAACAGCTGAACCAAATAGATGCCCTAAACATTTGCCATACATACGCTTAAAATTAACTAAATATCACTCAAAACAAACACTCCTACATTTTTCAACCATTTACCATACGATGGAAAACATTTGGAATTACCATGATGCTCGTCTCATACTAACAGATACCATAACACATTTTTTGATGCACTAATGACAACACAAACGATGTAATTAAGTGATGCCCGAATTAAACTAACAAATATACGAATGCTTATTTCAGGTGTAATAATCAAACATATTCAGACATTATATCAAACACATGGTGTGCAGTCTCACTAAACACATTTTTATGCGATTTTTTGTCTAAATGTGTTCCATATTAGATAAAAAAACATGTTGATATGATGTTAAACTATCAACATTTGAAATCTCACTCACAACAAATTAAACAGTCATGATGACGTCGTCATCATCTAATAACCCAATTAATATAAATAATTAAAAATTTGAATCAATTAAACCTAACTCCACAACATTTAGATTAAACCATCATGATGACACAGAATCAATAACAAAATATTTAATTATTAAAAAATAAAGAAGGTAACTAACCTGATGAACCTGATGAAGATCTAGTCAAAGTTTTGAATTAACTCGTTGACACGCAATGGTTCTTCAACGAGCTTTCTTGTAACTAACCTGGTGAACCTTATGAAGATCTGGTCAACGATGTCGGTGTGGTGGTGGTGATATCCATTGGAGCAGTGGTGTGTTACGAGTGTGTGTATGTGGTTTGGTATGAGTGAGAATGGAGTGTAGACTTGTTCTCTCCCTTATTTTTAAATTTTCATTTCTACCTCATGAAGTTTGATATGTTTGCAAAATCTACCATATAGTTTGGTTTTCGGTTTTCTATCAATATAAGGTTTTCTCTAGAACCATGTATATATATATATATATAGATATATATATATATATACATATATATATATACATATATATGTATATACATATATATGCATATACATATATATGTATATGTATATACATATATATGTATATACAATACACACATGTGTTTATATATATACTATATATATATAATATATATATATATTTTATTATATTATATTATATTAGAGAATATATATTTTTTTAAATACTGTATAGTTTTGATATATAGATATTTGGTTATATATATATATGAATATTTATATATATATGTATATATATAGTATATTTTAATATAACTTATACATTATACATATATATATATAATATATAAAAGATGTAATATACTCGAAAAACAACTTTAAATTTGGTCTAATTAGAAGAATTTTCAAATAACTACAGAATATGTAGTCGAACTAAGACATGTTGTAGTATTATGGTGTTCTTCATTTTCATTTACTCTAAAAATGCAAAGACGTGTTAGAGAACTTGTCGAAATCTTTAGAAAAGGTTGAAAAACAGCTGTTGGAGAAGAAATGTGTGCTTGTAGATAATGATGATAAACTTTTTTAGAGGCTTTGAAAAACAACTGCTGAAAGGGGATAATGGTTTGTTGTGCTTGTGGAGGATGATGGTATTCCTCTGTAAATAGGTTGTTTTTCGGGTGGTGCCGGGGTTGTGGTGCTGGGTCGGGGGGGGGGTGAGGGGGGGGGGGCAGGAGATGGGCGGGAGCGGGGTGTATGTGCGGGGGGGTAGGAGTGGATGGGGGGGTTGGGGGTTGTATAGGTTGTTCTGTGTCGGGTGGTTCCTTTGGTATATATATATATATATACATATACATATGTATATGTATATATATATGTATATGTATATATATATGTATATGTATATATATATATATATACGTGTGTATATATAAAAGATGTAATAAACTCGAAAAACAACTTTAAATGAGTCTAATCAGAAGAATTTTCAAATAACTAAAGAATGTGTAGTCGAACTAAGACATGTTGTAGTATATGGTGTTCTTCATTTTGATTTACTGTAAAAATGCAAAGACGTGTCAAAGAACTTGTCGAAATCTCTAGAAAATGTTGAAAAACAGTTGTTGGAGGGGAAATGTGTGCTTGTGGATAATGATTGTAAACTTTTTTTAGAGGCTTTGAAAAACAGCTGCTAGAGGGGAAAGGTGTGCTTGTGGATAATGATGGTAAACCTCTGAAAAATTATTCGGGTGTTCAAGGTAGTGAGGATGAAGTTGGATATATTGATAATGAAATGACAAGTAATCTGGCGGTTGGATATGGTACTAAGACCTTGTTGGAACAATGCCGAGAAACATATGTGAATGCAGACTACGACCCATACGATGATGATATGCAAGAAGGTCGGGAAATTCAATCTATATGCGATAGTATTCAATCTATATGCGATACTATATAATTAAGAGCATGATTTTAATATAACACAAGAGATGCTATATAATTAAGAGCATGTACAATGCATCAAGTCTTTAAAGACTTGGTGCTTTTAAAACATTTAATGCAAAACATATTAAATAACGACTTAAAATTTATCAATTCTTTATAAAAAGTTTTTTAAAAAGCTTTCGATGCAATGTCAAAAACCTTATAAAAAGTTTTTTAAAATAAGGCAAATGGCATAAATTGTTTTTTAACAGTATGCCCAAAACACCCATGTTAACAAAAATTCCCACACATCCCCAAATCTATTAGCTAAAAAGATTAAATGAGTGTTTCTTTTTCACTTATTGAGTGGGCCTAAACCTTTAATTCATCTTAATAGGGAGACCCACTAAAACTTCTCTCTTTAATAAATGGCTTATATGGATGAGAAATGCTATAACCACAAACAAACTTACACAAATTTGTTTACAAAATGATGTGTCATATAAGTAGTGACATTCTCAAATTTACTTTTGAGTTCTCTCTCTTACATGTATCCACAAGTTACATAACATCACCCTTATATGCTTATTGTGTTTAATACATAAGAAATGTTTGTCGTAATTTTGTTAATCGATTTGAGGAATATTAGTTGAGAAAAGTTAGGGCTTGTTTACAAAATTAATTGGTTGAGGGAGATCTAGAGATACACCGTATACAGTTGCAGTAAGATTTGAAGACTTGGATGTATCCAACGAGTTATTGAAGGGTTTATATGTGGCCATGAATTATGAGAGGCCTAGCTGCCCATGATTGTGTCACTGCCTTATAAAAGTTCTATAGCCAAAGCTCACAACGGGTCAGGAAAGACGAGATGTTTTGTTCTTGGTATGTTAAGTCGT
Organism: Tanacetum coccineum; assembly: GCA_026074375.1. NCBI lineage: Eukaryota > Viridiplantae > Streptophyta > Magnoliopsida > Asterales > Asteraceae > Tanacetum > Tanacetum coccineum. The sequence goes on along the minus strand of BQNB010188767.1, from coordinate 5,175 downwards.
ATTGGCAATTGATTTTTGAATAATTGTTAATTTAATCTTTCATTTTTAATTAACACTAATTTTAGGGATATAACGAAATCGAGAGTAAGTGTATTAACGAGAAGTGGAAAAAAACCTAAATCGGATAGAAAGAAAAGTTAGCCGTCTTTATGTGCAAGAAAAAAATAGAATACCTTGATTAAAAACATACAAAATTTTAATGTTTTTTTTATGTCATTTGCCCTTTAAAATAATGAAAAGTTTTTCACAACTTTACCCATCGTAAATGCTTTAATCTTTAAAAAGTGAGTCACCATTGGCTAAATATTTGTCCCGAATCAAGTTTTACACTACACGGCAATAATAGAGAGTAAAGTGACAAAATATCGTACTTCCGGGTAAGTGCATCGACTAATTTTGGGGAAAAAAAATTATTTGACTCAAAATTACAAGTGCTAGGTGTTAAATGTTTTAAATATTTTTTGTTGTCAAAATACCTAAGGCTATCTGGGCGACCTAAGAGACTTGGGAGACTTTATGCAAAAATTTGACACGTGTCCATGCAAATACTGGGCGACTTGGACGATTAGGACCACTTGAGACACTTGTCAAATTTTGTGTAGAAATCTCCCAAGTCTCCTAAGTCGCCTTGAGTATTTTGGGAAGCAAAATTTGTTTAAGCCAATTAACACCTAATCACTTGTACTTTGAGACAATTAAAGAATTTCTCCCACCTTTCCCTCATCTCCTTTTTTAGAGATGAGGGGGAGAACAAACATATTTTATACTTCATTTTTTTTACTCAATAAAAGTTTAATATTGAAGGTTATATTTTTGTGCATCTTTTATTTTTTTTCTGTCAAACATAATCTGCTGAGGTGTGTTCGTCTTCAATATCGAATTTATTCCGCACTAATAATCAGGTTGTAAGGTGAACGAATCCTACAACTAATTTTTCCACTTTATGCAACATCTTGTGTCCCGCAAAGTAGGATTCATCATTAATAAGGACATGCTTCAAGGAAAATAGTGAAGAAAAAGAGTACATCAAGGCTCATGTTATAAGACCCCAAAAAAACCAACCATGTTTTTTTATTTATTTATTTATTTATTTTTTACTTTTTTTTATTTTTATAATTTTGCTTATGTTATAAAAATGTGAAGCGGAAAATGCGGAACGTTAAAAATAAAGTTTAACAAGTCAATAATATTAAACTAGCAAAAAATACGAAACAGAAATTGTTAAAAAACAGTGTTGCATTATAAACTGAGAGATAAAAAACATGTTTTATATCTTTTTATACTTTTTCTTGTACTTTTTGACGGGTCAGAAGGATACCAATAGTAACACCCTACATCAAACACGAATAAAAAGAAAACATTACACTATGTAGTTTTTAGGTTTACGTTGACCCATTTAGTACTACCTAATTTTTAGAAAATAAGTTCTATATATTAGAATATAAAAAGATGACATGTTAATATTCATGGTTCTAAAAGGCGCGTTATGGTGTCGCTAAGGTCTTGTAAAGGCGCGAGGAGTGACCTCCACGCTCCATTGCACTGACCAGACTTGGCTTACTGGCTTGAGTGGATGTGGATGTTCGTGAAAAAAAGAGTGATTAGGCATATGTCGATAGGCATGATATTTTTAAATCCGTGAAGGCCCGCCGGATAGATTGAGTACTTTTTTTTAATTTCATTTTCATAAAATTTTGTATTTTTTTTTATATAGAAATGAAAAAAAATTACATTCAAAGATACTTTCTTGACTTTATTCCTTGTGTATGATACTTTTTGTAAACTCAATATATTTATAATATGATATAAATATAAAAATTTATAAATATTTTTATATTTTGTGACGTTTTAAGTCACGCCTTAAAAACGACATGACTCGCCATAGCTCGTAAAAACGTAAGACTTAACCATGTCATCACGTCACGCCTCACGTTATTTATAACCTTGTTAGGATTATATTATAAGAGTAAGAGTGTAGAGCTGGAGATGATGACTTTCTAACTACCACTTGACTATGTCATTTCACCTCGAAAGTCTTCGATGAAAAACTAATATAAAATAATCACATTCGTCGGTTTGAGAGGGGCACAATGAATAAATAAAAAGTTTTTAGATATAATAGGATCAACTTGAATGATAATTTGTTTAATAAACTACAAATTATTTGCATCAAAGTATATACTATTGATAATCAATATGATTACTCGAAATTACAAAGACTTCATTTACGTCTCCTTTAACCTTGATTTAGTTTATTTTAGTAGTGAAATATGTTGTAGGAGCTTAGAAAAATTTATTACTCCCTCGTCTCAAATTAATAGTCTATTTTTTCATTTTAAGTTGTCCCAAAATTATTGTCCCCTTTTAAATATAGTTGTGAGTAATGTAACAAGTTTACCATATTGCCCATAATGATACTAAAAATTACAAATTTTATTCAAAGCTTTAATTAATTCCATAATGTTAAAACTGTCATTCTGCAAAAAAGTAAGAGCTAGAATGCAATAATAATTATGTTTTCTTAAACTTTGTGTTTTTTGTCGAGGGACAATTAATTTAGGACGGAGGGAGTATTTAATGATCATCTTATTCTAAGCAAAGTCTAGTGTGAACATCTCCTTTATTAAGTCATTCAGGTTTCTGGTGTCAGTATTTATATTTTTTGTTCTTCTTTTTTCGATGCATAGTCTAGGTTGTGATGTCATATCAGTTTTTATTAAGTCATTCTAATTTTCTTTTTTCATTCTACCTCATTTGTAAGATTTTTCTCTCTGTTTATCTCAATTGGTTGTAGGAAAGGGATTAAGAGGGGGGGGAATTCGAGTGAAGTTGTGTGTGAATTTAAAGCTTTTTTAAAAATTGAGAAGTGAATGAGACTTTTTTAATAAATAATACAAAAATCATATATTTTAGATGAATCGACTCGAATTAGATACATCTCTACTTATTTAGATGCATCATAATAAGTTTCGAAAGTTATTCTGAAGTGAAAAAATGACGCAAAGTAATCTAGAATTTGGATGTGATTTTTGCAAAAATGATCACATATATCTGAATAATCATAATTAGACACTTAGTTTTTATAGGTTTAATAACCTTCCTCGATCTAAGAAGTCAAAAGATGGTAAAATAAAACCTGTTAAAACAAATGACAGGTTTTACTTTGTTATAATAGCGGTAAATGGATTAAATTTTCACATTTAGACTCGTAGATTATCAAGCTGAAAATGATAGTCAAACACCGCCTTAATTGGATTTAAGATTTTGAGTACTTCTCATGGTTGAGATCCAACATGGTTTTGTAAGTCGATATTCGTTCCGCTTCAATGGGATCTTATCCTTTACCGTCTCGACCCATTAATTGACCCTTTTTGCCTGTCAACCTGCCAGAATTCTGTTGCAAAGGATACATATTATATCTCTAATAATGGAAAAAATAACTAAACTACTGTATGTAATAACGGAAAAAATTACTAAACTACTGTACGTAATAATACATAGGATTTGTTTCAAATAGGAAAATACATCTGTCCAGAATAAAATTATGCTTCATACAAAATTGTTTTGCTTTCCACCTCAACTATGAAATGAGTTTTACTTTTGGCCGCTAAAACTTGGTGGTTGACCAATTGTGAATACAAACACTATTTCGGGGGATTAAAAGTTTGTGTTTCGACTTAAAACGATGAAAAAGGATCTCTCATCAAGCTTGTTCCAATTTAATAGACTAAATGCAAATGATATGTCGAACAAAAAAATACTAGAAATTACCTGAACATCTTCCACTATTGTTAGCATAGTCGCACCTGCAGTATGTTATGTATAGTGTCCCCGAGCCATAATCCGGTCATACAATTTCTTTTTAATGTCTCCAATACATGTTCAATTAAAAAAACCTTTTTAATGTTTCTAATACCTATTTAATTCCTTAAAAAAGATAAAAGCAATAGCCATTATATCATGTTTTTGTACCTCTGATTAGCCTTACCTTGTCATGTTGAGGTTGAACATGTGGACTGTATAAGCTCCTTATGCAACCCAACTTATCTTTAAGTGTAGGATGTCACACATCTGATTCCTGCATAAGCATCAACACTCACTGTCTAATCCTGATATGAAGGGCCAATGGGTTGAACGATCGTGTAAGTAGCAAGATTTATATGTATGTTTCTGATGTCCTTTCAATTTAGTGTCTCCACGTTTTCCATCCACCTGATTCCTATAATGAAAGCTTGGTCAATCGTTTCAGAAACCACAAATCGTTGTTCACGTTAATGATATTTAAACTTTTTATGTAATTTGCTTAAATCGAATCACTACTGATCCTCCTTATTTTACTGTTTATAAAACTCTCATGCTCTAATTGGTCCACTTTAACAAGGATCGTAATGATTATCTGTTAAAATATATCAAGTTTTTCTCTCTAAAAGGTTCAGTGGCTAGTTCTGTCAATACTCTATTCTTTCTAACCCTCAAAGTGTTTTAGTTTGTGTTTGTCTATTTCTTATAATTGAATGAACTGAAGGTGTCATATAGTGATTCATGGATTGGCTATATAAAGAAGCCTTGAGGCTAGGGTTCGGGTTACCTGTTTATACCTTCTTCAACCTCTCTCTCTAAGAGATTGCTATATCTTTGTTTTCTTTCTTGATCAACTGTTTTGATATTTGTCTTGGTTTTCATTCATTGTATTGATAATCACTTATCGTGATTATCTATTTTCTCTTCTTGTATTGTAAAACTTTCTCAATTAATAGTAAACCGAGGGATGGTTGGTTGGGTTTGTTGATACTTTTATATAAATTCTACATGGTATCAGAGCTTAGGCTCTCGATCTGGTGATTTTGAGAAATTTGGGTTTGATCAAATTTGGGGGTTTTCTGTTTCTTAGGTTCTGATTGTGGATTGGAGGCTGATCTTGATGCTATTAATTTATTGGGTGTTGATTTTGTGGATTTGTGGGTTAATTGGAAGAAATTGATTTAGGGTTTCTTGAAACCCTGATTTTAATTTTTTAGGGCTTTCTTGTTCTGGGTTCATCTACATAGTCAGTACTACTTCACATTTCCTAAAACTACATTTCACTTGTTAAAATATGTATGATATATTTTTTCCACAAATTAACTTGGTTACCTTATTTAAAATATATCTTTACGTTTGTTTCTTCAAAATATT
>BQNB010188766.1:10000-11925 GCA_026074375.1 Tanacetum coccineum | reverse complement strand
GGATTTTACTAAATCAAGAAGAAACCGTGAAAAGTTAACTGTTGTTGTTAAAGTTTGTTGATTAATTGTCCTTGTGGTCTGAATTAAAGTCCAAAGTCAGCGTAATTAGTCAAAAAAATTGGGCAGAGTAACGTTTAGTCAAAACATAATTGTGGTCTTCAATGAGCAAATCGCAAGATGTGGAGACAAATCGCAACACCAACCAAAATAGGAGCAAATCGCAATTTTGAGGACCAAAACGCAATGAACTTTTAATTAAACCGCAACGTCTTCCAAGCAAAACGCAATGTCTTTTAAACAAAACGCAGTGAACTTGTCTTGAGCAAAACGCAACAAAGCTTTTAGCAAATCGCAACTTTCTTGATCAAAACGCAATGTCCTTTGAGCAAAACGCAGTCCCTTTTCTTAAGCAAAACGCAATGTCTTTTATGAGCAAAACGCAAGAGACTTCAACCAAAACGCAAGAGACTTCAACCAAAACGCAACGATCTTTGGCAAACTGCAACAGTCTTGAGCAAAACGCAATGTCTTTCAAGCAAAACGCAATGAACTTTGAGCAAAACGCAATGTCTTTCAAGCAAAACGCAATGAACTTTGAGCAAAACGCAACAAGTACAAAGGTCACTTTCACAAGTCGTTTTTGAGTTGTACTTGTTTTTGTCTCTTTAGCAAAACGCAATCACGTTTTTTAACAAAACGCAACGAAGAAACAAAACTTCAAACTTGCGAATAAGCCCAAATCTCCCAACTAGCTTATGAAATAAGCAAACCACTAACCTAAATAAGCTATTACAAGGATTCTCAACAAGAAAGTACAAGCTTTTTTGATCTAACAACAACTTTCTATGACAAAACGCAATGAAGAAAGTCAAAACTAAAACCAAAAAAATGAGATTCAAGCTACGAATTTGCTAAGAAAGAAGCTAGGAAGAACAATAAACACAAAAGGACATGTTTTTCATCCAAGAACTTAACCAAACCACGAATTCGTGAGCTTATTTGCCTACATAAGCCATGAAATAAACATAAAGAGCTTATAAGCCACTAAATCAATCACGTATCCACCCGAGGCTCTTGATACCAAATGTCGGTAACCAAATATATCACTTCACTTCAATGTCTTGATAGCACAAAATAAATAAAAAGAAGATTAGTGGTGTTTGTGGTGGTTGCGATTTGCTTGAGAGAGAAAGAGAGAAAATGGAAGGATTACTTGCAAATGAAAAGTTACAAATATATCACTTCACTTCAATGTCTTCGACTATTGGTTGCGTGTTTAAGACTCATCATATGCAGGACTTATGTATCTCAGTTGACGATCATTTATATCTAAAAAGGAACATTTTGCAAACTTAAGTTACCGTTTGTCTCGTAGTGAATGACCACTTTCTGCCTTCCGAGTTCCAATAGGAGAAGGGAGCCTTTGATAACGATTAATGAGTTTTGGTTATACCTGTGTATGTTGATTCCATAATCCTCAAAAAGAGAAAAGGCATGCTTGACAAACGATTATGGAAAGCAAGGTCAATGCAGCAGTAATGAACCAAATCTAAGCCCAAAGAACCTCTAGGTTGTGCACTATGGCAAACTGCAATGTAACCATAGGCGAATAAAATTTAAGGAAAATACAGTGAATGAAGTAACTATATATGTTCTAATGTTGGAAACAAAGCAAAGGATAAATGTATAGTTGGCTCTACGCTACTATACGCATTTAAAGCTTAAAGCGTATTGAGTGTTTTTGGTGCAATTCTTTGAAAAATAAGCGTCTTTGGGAAATATGTGTCTAAAACATCAGATTGCAGGTACCAAAGTTGAATTCACGTCCTTAAAAAAGTAAGAGTAACAAAACATAGTGGAGCGCTTAATTTGTTACGAACACATCAGAACTTAACATATCTCAAAATAGTAATACAATTCAGACG
>BQNB010188764.1:0-11925 GCA_026074375.1 Tanacetum coccineum | reverse complement strand
ATCTTAGTCTTTCATATATTTGTCTTAAAAACCTCTAAAAAACCAAAAATATAGTAAAATAGTTTAGATCTTAGATTAATGCTTAGTTAGTTGTTAATTTTTGTTAATTAAGTTTGTTTTAAGCTAGTTTTTATCTGGTATTCAGTATCTATTTATTAGATTTCTCTTAAAGAGCTTTTCTCAACCTGTCATAGTCTTAAAGGGGTGTTTGGTTTAGTGCACTTTGACCTCTAAAAGTCAATTTCACTAGTGCTATTGTTGATCTAAGCCCTCCAAGGCTTAGATCTTGCTTGAACTTTGTTTATACACTCTATTTGAGTGTGTCTTAGTGAAGGATTTCCCTTAGGAAACCTGCACTCTTGGTTTGCATTTGTACAAAGTGCACCAGTACTAACTAAAAAGTTAGTACTGCTGTCACTAGTTAGTACTGCTACCTTTGGCTTAATTTTTAGTAGAGTAAAAGTAGGATTTAGGTTTTTAAAATTCAAGTTAGAAGTAATCTAGATATAGCTTAATATGGTTTAGGTTTTAATTTTTAATTTACTGCTTATCTTCTTAGCTTATTCAGCTGTTAAAATAAGGAATTTTGCACTACCAGTACTAACAAAAGTTAGTACTGCTGAAACTTTACACTACCAGTACTAACAGAAGTTAGTACTGCTGGGTCTTAAGCCCCAAATTAAGCCATCAAAGTTAGGATTGAATAGCTTATCTTTTAGCATTTTAGAGTCTAGTTATAGATTAATATAGAATAAGTCTTAAATTTCATTTTCTAGCTTATTTACATAGCTTATTTTTGCTGTCAAAAGTCTTTCAAAAGCAAAAAATCCAAAAACAGTACTTATAAAATTTAGGATTTAAATTTGTTAATTTAGCTTATGAGTCTAGATTTTATAGCTTAATTAGATAGATTATAAGTAGTCTAATAAGTCCTTAAAGTTTTAGAGTCTAGTCTAGCCTAATAGGCTTTTAAGCTCATTTGGAATTTGTGCTATCTTGCTTATTTTCTGAGTTTGCTTGTTTCATGCTTAATTTCATTAGTTTAAAAGTACTTCTAGATTAGATTTCTTAGCATCTTTAGATTAATCTCATCATAAGCTTCCTAGAACTCTTTTCCTTTTTAGAATTTGAGCTTATAATTGGACTTAGTTTGTTGTCGGGGTAAGTCCTCAGGGACCATTCCTGTAATTTTTCTGTTTTAATTGTTTTCTTCGTTAATCCTTACCAGTTAAGTGTTTTAGCCCCGTTAGCCCTTAAGTCTTTTACACAGTTAGTCCTTAATTAAGTCTTTTGATAAGTTTTAATTAGTTTTAATATTTTAATTAATAATTAGGGTTTAGTTTCAATTAGTTTAATTAAACTTTAAGCAAAAAGTAAAAATTAGGGCTTTTATTTTTCTAAAATTTCTGCACGCCTTCTTTATTTAGTGTAATTTTTATAAAATTTTTAAGGCTTTATTTTTAATAGTTTTATTATTTTCATAGTTTTTAATTAGTTTAAATTTATATCTTTTAAACTAAAAAGCCAAAAATAGTAATTTCTGTTTTTAAAATTTTCTTTTGTCATGTCTTAGGTTTATAAATTTAGCTTACATTTTTAGGGATTAAAATTAGTTTATTTGCTTAATAGTCGCGTTTTATTTGTTTTCCGAATTTGATTAATTGTCCATATTTTTTTTAGTAGTCATAGCTTTCCAAATCAAATATCTTTGCTACATTCAAATCAGGATCCGAACCTAAACGTGGTTTCAATTTCACTAGTCATTGGGGATAACGACCCGGGTGATCATATTTACCCGGTTTAACATACGTATATTATATATTATATTATATATATTTTTGAGAGTGAATTTTATCAAGGGTAACTTGGTAATATTCTTAATTACTCTTTTAAAGTAATATATTTTTATTATATATTTTATAGGTACGTAAAACTGCAAATCAACTACCAAACATGGCATCAGGAAAAAAGACCCATACACTCCATATCAAGACCCTCAAGGATTCATTTATGTTGCCAACAAAGGGAGAAACAGGTTGATGCGATCAGATGAACTTTACAAGTTTAGTGATAGGACATTAACTAGGCTTCGAACTTCGCTGGATGACATCACTAAGAATATCCAAATTGAGTACCTGCCACAGAGAAGATGGAGTACATTGGAAAAGAAAAGAGCTAATATCATGATCAAGGCGATTAACAAGCAGCTGAAAGAAATAAGGATGATGAGGAGCCCCGAAAAGTTTGTTGGTGGAAGGCACTACGGAACTGACCTTCGGCTACTTCAACGAACAATACGACTTTGTCATATTGTGTTCATCATCATAAGGTCATTTCGTATATTTTATAAACTTATGAATTTGTATATATGTAGTGTAGACTTAATGGTGATAATAAGGAGTGCTCAAGTACAAAATTTTCTAAAATTCTTAGTAAATTAAAAATTTTCAAATTGTTGTACTTAACACTGTCTTATATACCCTCAAACATTGAGGGGGAGCATTGAAATGTTCCTAATATGGCTTGTTAAATAATCAGAACAATTTTCTCCCCGAATGCATATATATTTTAAATCAATTAATATCTAAAATATTAAAAGATTTAACATTTTTGATAAGGGGAGAAAATGTGATTAAAATATATGGCTAATAATGTGATTTTTAAGATCTCAAGTGTACGCTAACCCATATATGTGCTAAACTTTTTTGATTAGTCGATGCACATATGAAGAGGGAGCAAATGGTTACGTGTTGGCTAAAATGTGGAAGTACCAAAGACTGGCCATTTAAATTACTGTATTGGAGTTATAAGGTGGTTAAGTTTAGGTATCCATTCCCATGATCCAGCCAGAACCGGAGGGATCTACCCAAGGATATTCCACTAGATAGTGTAGAAGGGTATTGGTTGAAAAAAGGGTAAGTGAGAATTAAGCGGAAAAGGCGACTGAGATGGAGTAGTACTAGAACAAACCCAAAAGGTTCTAGTTATGAAGTCTCGGTATGCGCTAGGGGTTGAAGAAATAAAAAAAGTTAATTTAAAGGGTGAAAGAAAGAAAGCCCTCCTTACACTTAGTCAGAAAACCCAGGTCAATACACTGATGTCAAGAATCACAAAGATGATTGCTGGTCATTGACGACTGAAAATCCTGGAACCAGTGTATGCAATTCACACCCTTTTAGCCACTCAGAACCTTTAAAAGATTTCTGTTTTATTTCTTACGGAGATTACTTGCATTCTATATCTTTCTCACCCGAGGTAGATGGTATTGAAATGGTGGCAGTTTGCTCCAGCCTCTGATCACTTAAAAACTAAAGGCACTATTTAGTCTAGAGCCAAAGAGTCAGCATAAATATCATTAGGACACTTGTCTCAAAATTAGCGCTTGCTAGTCACACAATGTGATAAAAAAGAAACATGTATTAAGAGTTAACGCATTCTCTTGTGATTTTGCCAGAACCTCAAGTGATACTTATAGTTTCCAGTGAAGATGGAAATCCTGCTTGAGCCAACATCAAAAAAGTTCTTGGTAGGTGACTTGTGAGATCCTATACGGATCAAACTTGTGATACTGGATATCGATTCGGTCCAGCTTATGAATTGACGAATGAATTTTGAAAAAGATAAAACTGTTGGTGTGTCATAAAAACCGTTTGCATTTTGACACACCGACTGATTTTCTAAATCAATTTTCAATCTTATGTCCATGGGAAGCCTCACAAGGGTATCTGGACATAGGAAAGCTGAACACGAATTGATGGCTTAATCGGGAAGATAGTAACTTACCGGTTCACTCTTACCGTGTTGTCTGCTTTGAGATGCTCCGGTAATGAGAACGGCTAGTGCAGCTGCCGAAACTTGTCAATGGTTCTTCGGAATTCTCCTGATCAAGAGCGGCTATTATATGAGTACTGGGGGAACCCACCCTTGTTGTTAAACTATATTCAACGAAGTGACAAAGCTACTTTCGTCCATATATGTTGTTTATCACTAACCCATTTATGCAAATTTCTTGACGATGGTAGCAGTTTCCCGATGACAAGTCGAAGCCAATGTCACATGCTCATACTCGACCGACATATATAAAGACATCATGAAAGCTCAAGTACATGTTTCAAGACTTCCGCTACTCTGATACCCTACGTCTTTCTTGAAGCGACGAAGAATTAAGATGATACCGTACGTCCTCCATAAAGTGATGAAGTGTTAAAATTAAAGAATATCAAGAAAGATGGTTAGCCACGGCAGGCTTTTACTTCATGTAATATTAGAGCTGTTGGTCCAGAAGTCAAAAGATCACAAGAAGGCAAAAGTTCCACAAGGATGATGATAAGAGATTATGCTTGGTAGATGATCTAAAGAAGTTCAGATTCACATAAAGTTATGCCTAGGTAGAACAAGCTCAAGCCTAAAGTCACATATCACTAATCGTATCACAAGTGAAGGGTAAAGAAAAAAGTCTGGAGCAAAGATGAAGACAAAACATAGTATGATAGGTTTAAGTTTTTGTAAAATGTAGTGACCTCCCTAAGGGGGAGTTTGTTAGGAATACAAAAAGTATCGATCACTTCCAATATAGCTAGTCGTAGCTCGTAGAGTAATTATATGTAGAGTTAGTAAGCTAACCGAGCTAAAGGCTCATGGAAAGCCCATGACTAAGCCCATGGTCGGCCATAGCTAGGAGTATTTATACCCTTTCCACACACGGAGAGGGTGTTGGTTGTTTATTTTTCTCATTTGTAATCTAATATCTTCCTTTTACTTTCTCTCTCTAAGTGTTCATCCAACCACCTCTTTCTATCTCTAAAAACCTTAAACGAATCCATCCTCTATATGTGTTAAGATATTCTACACTTTCTTTCATTTTTGAAAATTAATTACAGTGGACACCATTACTATTTTAAGTTCATAATGCTTTATATCATATTAGCTAACGACCCCCATTTCTTATCGTTAACCTCACACATGTTTGTTTCAAGTGAGGGTAACATTGTATTCAATGATTTTCCAATTTTTCTTATCACTTTTTAAAAAACTCGACATGGTATATAACCTTAACACCATAGGTGCTTAATATTTCATGGCCACAATCAAAACAAGCCTTCCACTCTTTTGTAAATATAACATAAATATTTCGAGTATAACATGTTGCCGCCATTTCTTTAATTGGATGATTAATATCTAATGTGGGCTTTGAATTCAAAGTTCTAAAATCTTGGTCTTTTTTTACACTTCTTTGAGAACTCATAGCTTTGTCATACTGGACTACAAACTCATTTAGCATGTTATTAGCGTCGACAAAACCAGCAAAAAACAAATGTATACTTTCACTCTTTCCACTAGTTGTCATGCCAGCAAAAAATGTATCTTTGACATATGCTTTTACTTAATGATGACATAACTTGAACATGTTTCCTAACCAACTATCATCTTCTATGTGATATTTCTCCTTTAACTTCTGCCACCCCGATTTGAATTCTTTAACATATTGCCTTTTAACCTACTAATTGTATGTATCTTCGAAATCATCGTATCGAGATCAAAATGGTTGTAGATGCTCTAAAACATGCCTTTGAATATGTCATGCACAATACCAACGAATCTTGTTTGGAAAGACTTTTGAAATTTTTTACCCATTGCCAAACCTTGGTCTGTAATGAGAGCTACATATGCATACATTTTAGAAACTGCTCGAATAACCATTTAAAATGTTTTTTCGATCTCATTTTCCAAGAACATGGCTTCTAGTATAATAGATTGACCATGGTGGTTGACTCCAACAAATGGTGCAAATGGAAAGCTAAACTTATTTGTCCTATAAGTTACATAAAAAACAACGTCGCCGAATTGGCAATACGATGTTCTTGATCTCCCGTTGCAAAACTCATTTCTGGTACGCATCTTCATTTATGTCTCTTGCAAAGTAAAAAACCTTTATCCATCAGCATTTTCTTTAAATGATGATAATTCCATGAAATTCTTTGCCTAAGTTACATTTTCTCTCTTCACTAACAATAGCGGAACATTAAACTCGAGTGAGTTGATCCTCTTCACCACCTTCAAAGGCATAAACTATTTTTGTGGATTTCCGAGGGGGGGAGGGGGGCCTTCATTCCGGCTTTTGAAGTAATGTACAACATCTTTGCATTCCGTGAATGATGAAACATGTTCTGAGACCTTTGTTTGATTACTTTTGATGGATAATCAAAAGGATGATTGTATTCATCATTAAACTTGTCTACAACCCACTCACCACCTTCACTTGATAATGTCACTTGCATTAGGGCCTTACAACTGGTTCGTATACTACAATGACGTTTTACATCATCGCGTAACTGTCTCTTATCATTCATATCCATAAAACCTTCCTTGTTACATATAAATTTTCTTTGACAAACTTTGTTTGTGTCTTTGTATCTATTAAGTGTTGGTTTATGCTCATGTCATACGGATATTTATACGCTAGGAATACGTGAGCCTACGGGGTCACACACGTATACACTTAGATATCTTTCTATTAATGTGCATAATAATATAATTGTATATTTATTATAAATATTGATATATGGTCCGAAAATAGAACACTATCGCTTGTTAATTAGTTCGTTTACGATTAATTAACTATAAGGCTTTTTAATTAATAGTAATTAAATGTAATTATCCATAAATAATCAAAAGTCAAAAAGTCAACACCAAGGGGTGTTGGTGTGGGTTTCAACCGGCCCTCAAGCCCAAGGGGGTTAGATTGGGTTTTTGAGTTAGCTTTTTCACCATGCTAGGTAATTTAGGTAAATCCTAATTTATCTAATATAAATAAGGGATCACCTAGCTCATAATTCTCATCCCTCTCTTCTTTTCTCTTCTCTTGGTAGTCGACGTATAACAAACACCCTCTAGGGAAAGTGTTCTAGTTTGACTACTTTTAGTGTCCGTTTGATCGTTGGTTCAAGAACTAGCATTCGGGTGGTATTGGTTAACGTGTAGTGTGGATACACGTAGAAGTTACATATATTAGTAACTCATAGTGGTGTTTAGTTTGCACGTATTAGAACCGTGCGTGTACTCGAAGAAGTCTCGTGTTCTCCACTAGCTTGGTTGCTAGATGTACGTTTCTCCTTTTATGTTTTTTTATGTTAATTATAGTTGCTATATGTGCTTTATTTCTGCTGTGTAGCTTGATAACGCTCAAATTATACATGTTTTTATTTGTGTTATCAATGATTATATATATATAAATTGGTTAAATATAAGAACTTTTGGTATAGAATAGAATATATTTGTCATTGTAGGTTCTTGGAACGTGTCGTGGGAGAAAACGGAAGAATACACAAAGATTTAAAGCTTAAACGAAGAAATAACTGAAGATAAAGATCTCCGGACACATGTTCACTGTTTTGGTTATAACTCGGTCATACAAACTCCGTTTGACGCGATTCTAGTGGCCACGTGAAGAGAATTCAATTATCTACAACCTTGAAAAAGGCCAAGTACTGAAAGTAAGAAAAGTGTGGTGGTTTTACCCAAAGTGCGGCGCACTTTTTAGTCTGTGGAAAAATAAAATGCAATTAAATGCTAAGTGCATTAACACCTGATGTGCGACGCACAAATAAGTTTGTACGGCGCACTTTGACCCCCGAACAGCCTATAAATACCCTCCTTGGCTCTCTCATTTCATATATCTCTCACACAAACTTATATCTTACACACACACATTCATTAGAGCCTTTGGAGAGGAGGAAGGAGTGGTGAGGATCCTTGGATCCAATGATCCAAACACACCTTTAATCCGCCACTCACCACCATAAACCACCACCATATCAATAAATTTCCTAGTTCTAACACCATATCAAGACCACATACCATCTATTTCTAGAATCTAAATACTTCTCACTTTGATTCTTAGATGATTCACACCAAATTCTCTTAAGATCATCACCATAAACCTTGTTACCAAACACTCTATTTGGTGATATATTGCGGATTTCCAGAAGTTACTTGGTATATTTTGGGTTATCTCAGTAGCATTTGGTTGTTGGTTGATCATGAAACTATTAGTTTTGGGTTGGTGGTTATGTTAGTCGAAATATTGGTATTTGGTTGTTGTATGTAGTCAAATATGGTATTGTTACGTTGTTTCATAGGTGAAAATTGGATATGATATTTGGAGGATTTTTGCTATGGCTTATGATATTAACATGTTTATGATTCGATCGTTATTTTGCTTGATCCTTGTTATCTTTTGGTATATCATTGAAATTTAAATAGGCCGAAAGGGTTAATTGTTGATGTATTTTGAATCGTTTGTCTATGGCATGTCAATATCTATATTGTGAGAATTGTATAAGTAAATTGATATCAACCCAAGTAGAATGATGTTTAAGAACGTTCTTATGTTGAGACCTGTTTGGGAGGGAATTCATATATAAGCTGTTTGATATAAAATATTTCTTACGCGCTCGTGATGATGTGTATATAGGAGAAAGGTTCTTGTTTTATCATTGGTGATATGATTGTTATTATGATTGCCCGTTTATATGATTGTATGATTTTGTTTATATAAAGTTTGCAATATCTATATCTTTTATGCTTGGTATTTCGCTTGGTTTATTACCACAAGTTTTGGTATTTTGATTGTGAGACACTCATTTAGTGTTTGTTATTGATAAACAATCTGTGAATTGCTACAAATCTCGTGGAACGACTCAGCTCCGTGGACTTACCTAATACTATATTACACTCGAATAGGGTATACTTGCCTGAATGTTGTGTTTTTGTGTCAAAATACGGTATTTTGGCTATTTGATCTGTGACAATCAATTAGCTTTGTTACTTGATAAACAATCTGTGAATTGCTACAAATCTCGTGGAACGACCTGGACTTACCTAATACTAGTCTTGTGCATGTTTCGTGTGTTTTAATCTCTTTAAATCTTTAAAATATGCCTGCTGTTGCAGAAAGTACGGCGCACAATTAACCTTGTGCGCCGCACTTCCCCTGTTCTTGTTTCTTATATTGTAGGTTTATGCTTAAGTGCGCCGGTTTAACACCAAAACCACCGTACTCGTCTTGTTACCTTATCCATCTCGTGATTGATTAAATCAAAATTTAAAAATGCATCGTACAGTTTTCTGGCAAACTGAACCAAAAAATCATTTTTCTTCAGGAAGTACGCCGCACATACAATTTGTGCGCCGGTTTTCCTAAAAACCCAAGAAGTACGCCGTAATTTAACCAAGTACGTCGCACTTTCTGCAAATTTTCACAAACATAATCTGATTTAAAACCAAAACCCAAACAAAACCCCCCAAATTGCTAGTCTTAGGTATGTGATCATTTGAAATTTTATTTTATATGATTTTATGCCTTGTACAATTGTGGATATTTAGGTTGTCATTAAAAAAATCAAAAAGATTTTTAATTATTTTTGCTTATTTTTTATTACTGCCATGTTCTTGTTTATATAATAAAAATCATGCTTTTGTTAGATTTTAGTTTCTCTTGTGTGCATCTATTAAAATTCTAAAAAATTTCAAAACTCATAGTACGCCGCACTTGTTATTAAGTGCGTCGTGTTTTCTCAACATCCAAAAAATCAGTTTTGTATAAAAATAATAATCAGATGAAATTTCTTTTTGTTTTATCAACTGTGAGTATTTGTAATGTGTTTTTTATTTGTTTTTGCATGCTTGCTTGTTTGTGTGTGTTTGCTTGCGTAATTTTTTTTGTCAAAACTATAAAAAGAAATTAAAAAAAAGAGTTTCGTATTTCCTTTTGTTTAGTTGGTTTGTTTGTGTTTGTCTATTTTGAGTTTGCCTGTGTTTGTATTTGTGATATTAAATAATAAGTAAAAAAAATCTAAAAACATGTTTTTGTCATAATAAAACCGCCGCACATATTTTGTTGTGGGCGTACTTTTGTAATTTTTGAATATTTGAAATAATAATAATAAAAAAATTGGGTTATAAGTACGCCGCACTTTCTTTTAAGTGAGACGCACTCCTGGTCAGGAAAAAAAAACAAAATAAAAATTCCTTTTACCTAATATAATCATTGTGAGTTTGTGTTTGTGCTAAAAATAAAAAAATAAAAAAATAAAAACCCAAAAATATTATCTCTATATGTGATTTTCTTTGTTAGTAGTTATAAGTTTTCGTATCTTGAATAATAAGTATGTGCTTGATATGTATTTGTTTTTAAACCAAAACAAAAAAAAAATCAAAAAAATCCAAAAAGATTTTATGTGTGCTTGTTTTAGTAAATTGTGTATAAATTAAAAATAAAATAAAATAAAATTTAAAAATATAAAAAAGTTTTGAACTTTGTGGGTGTGTTCGCTGGAAACCCTCACGAGACTATAACTCGTCCACTCGGGACACCGAGGGGTTTAAAGGCCTGTTGCATACGCTAAATGCAAATGTGGTGCCTACGAAAGTGCGCTTTTGTATTTTACGGTTTTTGTAGTTTTGTTTGCAGATTAAATAAATAAGTGGAGCTTGGATTGGTGATGATACTTATCACTTGGGGATGTGATATATTTGGATCGGTATATTACATGTGGTAGAATACACATGCTTGGCGTTCTGTTTCACGCTAAGTACTTATGAGCCCCGGGTAGTCTCGTTTCTCTTATATTTATTTCTCCCATTATCCTACTTTTAAGTTACTGTCTAAATTACGCATAATGCTCAACTTAAGTGTGGGGAGAAAATAAATTGAAAAATTAGACTCATTATTAATTTCTAACTTTTGTTCGCCCTCGGTAATCTAAAAATCTAATCTTGTTTTTAAATTTCTTTTGTCACTTAGGTTAATATATTAGAATAAAACTTAGTAAATAAACAAAGTTTTTGAAATTAGAGATGTGTCCCGATTGATAAAGCAGATCCGACTCGAGATCGATGACATTACTTGCGTATTTATAACAATTCCAGTAAATATGCGAGGATTTTGAGCCTGTATATAGCATGCATATTTTATGCTTGATTCCTTTGATTATGAGTATGCCAGTGATTTATTGATTCTAGAACTTATGCTTGAAATCATTACGAGACCGCAGTGAGATCACGTTCGTGTGATATAGGTATTTTTATGTGATAAAGAGGCAACTTAGGATTTAACCCAAATAGCCATTCCATTTAATTATTTATTCTCTTAGCTGGTTACATTGACTAGCTAACCACCCAAATAAAACCCTTATGTTAGCACTCATCTTTTGTGCTAGATACCCCTAGTTTAACCTTTAAGCCATTATATTCATTTTTCTCATCCACTAAAATAAAGAAATACAAAAATATGTAACCTTTAGCCTAGCCTTACCTCTTCTCGAAAGTCCCTACGGTTGGTTACCAGTTGCTCGGTATGATTGGTTGATTTTTTGCTTATGGGTTGCTCGCGCTTTGCTAAAGTGTTGTGCCATTTCATCAAAGATGAAAGAGACGTCCTTTTGATTTTGTATTTTTTGTGGTGTATGCTTATATTAAGTGTGGGGGAATTGTTAGTTGTTTGAATAAGGGTGGATTGAAAAAAAAAGAAAAAGAAAAAAAGGGTTGAATCGAAAAAAGAAGAAGAAGTAAGAATAAGTGTTGTTTGTTAGATGGAGGTTGGTTTGTTCGATAAACTCGCGGGATTGTGGATTTTCGTAACTAGCAACATGGGTTTCTCGGACTTGTCGAAATGTATATTATAAAACCAATTCCAGTGTATATTTCCCATGCCTTATCCACACCCTTATTAACCCTTAGCCTAACATTACAACCCGAATAAAAGTCCTCTTTTGATAATTATACCTGGTGCTTACGCCATGTCAGTGTAGTTTTGTTTCTTGTACAAGCCTATGGTATGAAATGGATCATGTCTGAGCAATTGAGTGTGATTTCTTTTTACCCTGTATTACATCACATATGAGTGTTTGGGTGAATTATACTTTA
>BQNB010188763.1:0-10008 GCA_026074375.1 Tanacetum coccineum | reverse complement strand
CGACCACAGGGACCATTTATGTAATTAACTCTAAGCTAAATGGGTGTTTGTTACACCTTATTTTTGGACCTCACCTCATTATATTATATATATATATACTATATTAGGGTTAAAACTACGTAGTTTTAACCGTTTGCTACAGTGCTCATTTTTTTGGGCTCCTATTTTAGCCCAACCCATTTGGTTTTTTTTTTTTCCTTTTAACGTATGCAACATAAAAAAAAATTAATCGGCTCAAAATAAGGAAAAAAATTACAAAAGTACTTATTTATTTAAATAAAAAAATACCCGCGACATGAGGCCCAACACATACGCCCATATAAAAAAAACTATTAAACATTTTTTTTCTTCTTTAAATTAGGTAACATAAAAAAAAATTGCTCGGCACAAAATAAGAATTTTTTTAGGAAAAAATTTACAAAAGTACTGATTTATTCAGATAAAAAAATACCGCCAACATGAGGCCCAACACATACGCCCATATAAAAAAACTGTTAAACATGAGACCGAAAAAATAAACGCGCAAACTATTAAACATTTTTTTTCTTTAAATTATATACATATACTATATTTGGTTTAAAACTACGTCGTTTTGACCATGCTTGCTACAGTAGCTACAGTAACCGGCCCATTTGACTTTTTTTTAAGTAGACAACTTAAAAAAAAAAAATATAGATTTATTCAGATAAAAAAATACCCATGACATGACGCCCAACACATAAGCCCATATAAAAAAACTATTAAACATGAGACCGGAAAAATAAAGCCGCACAAATAAAAAATTAACGCCTCGCATCAACGCGCGGGCAATCATGCTTAAAAAAACACCCACATCTATGATAAAAGAAACACCGCCCCGCAGCAACGCGCGGGCAACTATGCTTGTTATATTATATTATATTATACTCTATACTAAAGATGGCTTTCCTATTTCGTCGTTTTCTGCCTAAAAAATTGCAAACAGCCCACCCCATACTCTTTGATTACTTTGATTGAATCATAGCCCGGCCCATACTCTTTGATTGAATCATAAAGCCTTTTAGCATATTACATGTTTAAATATTACGAAAAAGAGTTTTGTGGACGTCTTTTTCTAAAACACTCGGCGACAGCTTTTTTCCTACCGGCGTATTCATGTCCTAACGCTCGGTTCTCGAGTTTCATTTTCAGAAGAAAAAGAAAGAAATGAAAGGATGGAAGCAAAAAGTTGTGTTCTTAAGAAATGTAGGTCAAATTAAGGTCTTAAATAAGTAAAGTTACATACTCGTAATAGTTGTGGGTTGAGTTTGAGGGATTTAAATTAGGCGACTCATGATTGTTTTTAGTGATCGTTATGTTTCTAAGCTTTGTTAGAATCGTTATTACTAACAATAAATTAGGCTACTTATGTTTCATAAGCCCCAATTTTCCGGCTTATTTTGAGACTTACCGGCTTATATAAGTTTAGCATATCGTAATAAACTTATATAAGTCCACGAGTCTCAAAATAAGCTGGAAAATTGGGGATTATTAAATATAAGCCGAAAAACAAATAAGCTCATAAGCCACATATAAGCTTAAACGAACTCCCCCAAAATGTTTATTGCAGGTATAAAATTGGGCGATTAGTCGGTTTTCCATGCCCATTATGTTTCTAGGTTTTGTTAGTGGGTGTTTGGGATTGCTTATTTGTTCTGCTGAACTTGTTTACTTTTTGAACAGTTTGAAGTGTTTGGATAAAACAAACTGCTTATCTGTTTTTGTGCTTATAGTGGTGCAAAAAGCTGTTTTTAATGAACTAAGAATCATGGTTACGAATAGTTTCAAGGCAAGTTTACGTATAAATCGTTGTTGTTGTAGGTTGAAATTGAGGTATAAAACCAGGCGATTTATTGGTTTTCCGTGCTCATTGTGTGGACTGTTAAAGTGAAATGGCGTCCGGACCTCCTGGTTTTAAAGTGAATAAGTCTGAGCTCGAGTTGATGAACGCTGGGAAGGGGTTGTTAGTTTTACCTTCCTCAACTGTTGAGCTTCTCGATGATCTTGAGGTTCGGGGCTTTTTTCTGTTTGAATTCCGTTTTTATTCGACTACTGATAATGCTTGAAACTGATGTTTTTGTATTGATTGCAAGTCCCTTAAATGCCTAATATTCCTAATAAGCTAGTGTAGAGGACTCGATCCAAGCACTAAAAAAAAACCCTATTCTAGAGGACCTTTTCAGAAAAGGCTTATAATGCCTAATAAGCTTAAGCTGTTTAGATAATCCGATAAGCTCATAAGTAAGATTTAACCAAACACCCCCTAAGATCAATCGTAGCTTATCCAGTAGGCTACACAGTTCAGTTGATCACAGTTTATAGCATTATTGACAAATTTACTGAACATGGTTTTCATTTCTGCTCGTATTGTTTTGCGAGAATTAACAAATTTCTACTCTATGGTGTATTTCGATAATAGAAAATGGAGAAACGTCTAGAAAGGGTGCTACAGATGCCATCCGAATCAATGAAATATGCACTGCAACCAGTAATAAGGGCACTGATTGCTAAACAACTTTTAAGACATCCTGATTTGGAAGTAAATATCTCAGTTGCGTGTTGCATCTGTGAAGTCTATGAAGGTAAAAAAACTTCTGACGAGCTTTCGATTAACTTGTGGAGAATCTTTTGAGGATGTTATACTATATAACTTCCAAGTAACTGCCCCTTCCTTGGTTTACAGGATTTTTTTGAGCTCGTTGTGATCACATTTGAGAAGCTGTCTTCTGAATCTGGCGGATGCTGTGATAAAATGATTAAAGTTCTCAGAACATTAGACAGTTGTAAATTATCAGTGAAGATGTGTAGCCTGCAGCTAGACGGATTAATAGTTCGACTATTCAAACAGTTTTTAAACTTTGCTGAGTAAGAACCCGGTTTGTTTGCTAGCAGTTAGACTTGTCCTATTTATTTCCAAAGGTTCGGTCTTTTTGGGATGTATTCGGTTTTGTTTGGTTTTTACTCAAAAGCCAAACTGAAATTTCTAGCTTTAAAAATCCAAAAACCAAACCTGCGAGTTTTGATTACTTTCAATTCTTGGGGGTTTTTGGGTTTTTGGGTCCGTTTTGAGTTTTTTGCATGCTCCGTGCTATCAACTAAGTTTCTTCTTTCTTTTTGACTTTTAAGCTCCAATTCCCCTGATGTTGTGATCAAGATGAAGAATATTATGACGATGATAATAGAGAAAAGTGAGACGCTGAATCGTGAGCTTGTAGATCTTCTAGTCACAAGTGTGCGAAAGGAGAACAAGGTGAACATTATGGTTTCATTCTCCACTAATTACATCATATACTGAAGTA
The DNA here is from genome assembly GCA_026074375.1 of Tanacetum coccineum. Taxonomy (NCBI): domain Eukaryota; kingdom Viridiplantae; phylum Streptophyta; class Magnoliopsida; order Asterales; family Asteraceae; genus Tanacetum; species Tanacetum coccineum. Next base: position 6,691 of record BQNB010188763.1, on the reverse strand, counting down.
CAGTTTTTCCTTGTAGATTGCTTCACCTGTTTGTTGGCAACTAGGAGGAGAAGTTCTCAAAAACTGTGCTACTCATCTTAAACCACATCTCGATGAAAAGGTATGTACATGGGCATTGATCTTCACTAATATTTCAAAATCGTTGCACGTACATCAGAGAATGACGATATGCTGTTTACAATTATTTTCTAGGTGGTGAAAGAAGTTTACAGCTCTTTGACCGAAACTATTCCGTCTACAACTGATACCAGCAAGTTGAGGAAAGATGCAACAACTCGCAAGATAAAACGGGAGTGTCTAGACGGAAGTAGAAAAATGGTGCAGCCTGTAAGGCCTTGTCAAGCTGCAAAGAAACGTGGAAAGAAAACCCCTTTGTTTGATGATCCATCAATGCCTACCAAATCTGTAACGGAGGAGAGGGTAAAATGCTAGATATACTGCTAATAAAAACCGTTCTAGTATAAGGGTGGTAAAATTGTCGGTTTTGCAGGATAATGGGTATTATTGGAGCGGGTTAAAATGAGCGGGCTGACCCACGAACACTTTTGTAATTTCTGTTCTTGCATATTAAAATAATTAACATTCCAGATATGCTTTAAAAACTATATTATTTCAATGATACTTTAATGTTTGAAATAAAAGTATTTAGGTTTTTTTTGGTATTTTGAATACATTTTGGGTGATACTTGCGCCATTGAAACCATTCAAGTCGTTTCCATAGTAAATTCATTAGGATAATCCGTTTGACCTATTACACACAAAGTATAACCCAAATTGACCCGCTTTGCCCATAAATGGGTCGAAATTGCCACCTTTAAGTCTAATCCTGAATACAAACTTGAACAAGTTTTCATTATAATTATGCTGATCATATTCTGGACTATACTTGTCTGTACTGATTCAGGCCGAAAGTTTGGTTGGCAGGAGGATAAAAGTGTGGTGGTCTGAAGATAAAAGGTTAGTATCAAAGCACTCGAGTGAATTCATGAATCTCTGCATTTCTTCTAATGTGAACATCTTTTGCTGCAGTTATTACCGAGGAGTTGTGAAATCATTCGATAGTAGTACCAAGAGGCACAAGGTGTGAATTCGACCAACAGATTCTTCAAGGTTATAATTAACATTCTTTATAAACTTTGTACGTAGATTAACAGGCGTTGTTGTATATTTTCAGGTACTGTATGATGATGGTGTAGAAGAACTGATAGATCTCAACCAGGAACGGTGGGAGTTGGTTGAAATTACGTCCAGTTTGTCTAATTTTGAGACGAAGCTGATGAACGCTGGCAGGAGGCTGTTACCTTTGCCTTCATCAACTGCTGAACTTCTCCGTGTTCTTAGAGTAAGGGTTTTCTTCTCGTATAATCGTTACTTATCTATATATTTCTAATAAGTATAGTTATCGAATATAATATTTTTGCCACGTGGTGTACTATTGCAACAGCAAATAGAGAATTTTCTACACAGAGTGCAAGAAAAGCCATCTGCATCTACGAAATATGCAATGTATCCGATAATAGAGGCACTGGTTGCTAAAGAACTGCCGAGACATTCTGATATGAATGTGAATATCTCAGTTGCATGTTGCATCTGTGATGTCTTGAGAATTATGGATTATAACGCCTCATACAATGAAGAACAAATGAAGGTATGAAACATCTCGAAACATCTGATTTTACTTTTAATTTTTGCAACTCCCAAGTAACAGCCATGTTTCTTGTTGATGCACAGGGTTTTTTTTGAACTGGCTGTGATTACGTTCGAGAAACTATCTACCGCATCTGGCGGATGTTACACTAAAATGCTTAAAGTTCTCAATACATTGAGTGGTTTATCGTATTCGGTGCTGGAATCTGACCTGCGGATGAACGGACTAATAGTTCTACTATTTAAGCAATTTTTAACCGCTGCTGAGTAAGAACTCTATTTCCTTGCTTTTAATCTCAATGTCTCGGACACTTAGTTGGTTTCATGGCTATTGCTGTTATGACTAGAAATAAAATTCTATTATGTTTTATATGCTCATCTGATTTTTTTTCTCTAGCTCGAATCCTCTGATGTTATAATAATCAAGATGAAGAAGATTTTGACCATAATCATAGAGGAAAGTGAGCCACTCAATCTCGAGCTGGTAGATCTTTTAGTCACAAGTGTGAGAAAGGAAAATCAGGTGATCATTATATTTTGATTCATCACTAATTGCATCTCCTAAACAGTATAAAAATACTGATGCATTCTTCCTCTTTAGATTGCCTCGCCTGTTTGTTGGGAATTAGGGGATAAAGTTATCAAGACGTGTGCTGCCAAACTCAAACCATTTCTCCCGGATAAGGTATGTGATATTGGAATTGCTCTTTACGATTATTGTATCAAGAAATGTCATTTTGATGTTTGTCAATATTTAAGTAACTTCATGATAATAGAAGGTTATCCCAAGATTATTGTCCAACGTGCAATAATGACATTTGTATTGCAGCTGGCGAAAGAAGTTTACGAATCTTTGGGAGAAACTATTCCATCTACAACTAATACCAGCAAGGTGATGAAAAATACAACTCACAAGAGGAAACATAAGTGTCTGGATGGAATCAGAAATAGAATTGCAACACCCAAGAGGAGACTTGAGTATCCGGATGGAAACAAAAGTAGGGTTAACGTTCTGCACATTCACTCTGAAGATGATAAGAAACCTGAAGAGAAAACCCTTTCATCTGATGATCCATTAATGCCATCTACATCTGTAACAGAGGTGAGTGGAAGAAACATTATAATGCTTCGAAATACTATTTTAGATATAGGCTGCAAAATGGCCGGTTTGGTTGGGTAACGGGTCAAAATGGCCGGTTTGGTTGGGTAACGGGTCAAAATGGGTATTTCTGGGAGTTGGTCAAACCCACAAAGCCTGTCTTCTGACATAAACGACGTAAGGAAGTTTTATGCATTTTTCAAGTCGTTTTCGTTTTAATAGCTCTGTAGCATTTGCATTGATCTAAATTGATCCGATTACCCATAAATGGGTAGAAACTGCCACCTTGGATTCTAGTCCTCGGATATAAGTTCTTTATTCCGGTTATGCTAATCATATACTCTGGATTATACAAATACTAAATCAGGCTCAATATTTTTTGTACGTTGACTAATTTTTGTTGCTATATCTTTATAGGTATTGTATGATAATGCTCATGAAGAACACATAAACCTTAAGAATGAACAGGGGAAGTCGGTTGAACACCTGTCTGCTACGCCGAATTCTGTATATATCTTTATCTTTATATATTGAAACTCCTTTTACTCAAATCCATGTTGTACGTTTATATTATGTATATTAGAACGGACATATATTTCCCAAATGGACAAATCAGGGTCAGTTTATGGTTTTTGCTAATCTGTTAGGCCTGTTTGGGCGAAATACGTATCCAGACGGGCTAAACGCAAAAGAAATGAAGATATTATAACTCAAAAATCAGAAGAAAAAAAGGGTCAAACCCATCCGTATGATCCATTAACCCATTGATGCTACAATTGGTATTTCACTGTAGAATAATACAGTTATAAGAATGCTCAAAACTTTAGTATTAAAATAAATTCCTAAGATTGCATATTTTTTTTGATATTGGTAATTATTAAAATTCAAATCAGAAGAAAAAAAAGGGGTCCAAACCCATCCGGTTGATCCATTACCCCCCCCATTTATTTAATTGGTTGCTATATCTTTTTAGGCAAGTACGTGATGATGAGGAGATCTCTCGACATCATGCGGGAACATTTTGGAGTTGGTTTGAAAACGTTCTCTATAATCGATTCTGTATTACTTCCCTCCCTCTATTTACATTTTATACTTTGGAACTTTTACTTTGCTCCATGTTATTAAACTCGATTATAAATGTAATTTTGGCCCAAACGGACAAAAAAGTATGATCAATCTAACCTGTTGACCCAACTCAGTTGACCCGTTACACAACCCGACCCACTCATTTTTCCACCTCTGATCTGCACCCACTCTTTACAGGTGAGACCGGCACTTCCTCACTGTGACATAATCTGTATCCAAGGCTACAATGTGAAGCTGGAGATTGCACCCTTACTTAAATCGATTTTCAAGATACATGGAGACATTGCAGCGGACTGCTTTTTCAAAACATCTTGTGTGAGAACATCTTTCCTAGAGGTTATTTGTGGAGTTGTCAAGCGAATTGAATCCAGTGATGTTTCAACCATCATTTCTGATATGGAAGAAATAGAGCGCCAGGTGTTAGAAGCACAGCAAGCCAACATTAACGTCTCGTGGCTTCGAACTCACTTAGAAACCATTCGCAAAAGGAACGAATCCATGAAAACGTCAACTTTGCTTAACACCATATTGGTTAAACGACGTGCCGAACTGATCTGATCAGAGTTTAGTGAGCTCGTGGCTGCTCAAGAACGGTTCGTCCAACGCTGAAAGGTGCGGAAAGTACTGGATATTGTTGGAAAGAAAGCTAAAAGAAGGTGTAAAGCCACCATTGAAGCTAAACCAATCATGTAATGACATGTAAATAATAGAAATCACTAGGGTCTCACCCGAGACCATCGTATCTAACCTCTGGATGTCTGAAAAAACTTATATTTTGTCTAATGGGTGGGACCTTTCTATTTGACAGATTACTTTAGCTTATTTTTACATGATCATTTTGATATGAATGTAAATGCTATGCTTTAGAGGTAGCAAAACAGGCGGCTGGGTTAGTAACGGGCCAAATCGTGTTGCAACCAAAAGGTTAAATGTTAAGTCAGGTTAAAATTGTCATACTGCAACGCTTATATTTGGAGTACCCATCTGGGTTTGTGGATGAAATGTAGTCCTATATCAAAATGATGGTTAACTGGAGGTGCGTTAGAGCGAAAACCATCATTTACTAGTAGCATTTTCCAACAATCCTGAACACCCTCTAATGATGTTGCGCATTTCCGGTGTCTGAGTGAAAAATAAGTGGTTTTATGACAGGCATGTGAATGTACATCAACGAAAACAAAAAGTGACATGGTATTGTGTGTAGATGGGAACAAAATTCGAAAAATCGAAGTAAAATATGTAATACTTTATATTTCACATAATAAGATGGGACTTGTAAGAATGTTGGATGCAAAGGTTAATAACCGGTGATCTGAATGACCCACCAAACGGCTGTGGCTATGGGGTGTCAATGATTGAATCCTTGAGCTTGTGCTTATTGGGTGCAGCGATGCCTCACTTATCACCAAACGAGCTACGCGTCATTGGCTGATATATGAGAATGTACATTTTATTTTATGATCTAACCGTGATAACCTGACATCAATAAGAAACTACGTTGTGTTCTCTAGTCTCATATAAAGAAAGAAAGCAAGTTGTGTTCTATAGTCTCATATAAAGAAAGAAAGCAAGTGAAAGTAACAAGTAAAAAATACCATGTTCTCAAGATTTTTTGCAACAAGGAAAACGGGGTAAAGCAAATGGAAAGGAGTGTAATTGGGTCGGGTCATGGGTTAAACGGATCATGGGTCAAATAAGTTGTATTTTAAAATTGGGATTTCTCAAGACAAAAAAAGATAGAAAGCAAAGGCAAGTGGAGGTAACAAAACAAAATTCAAGGTTCTCAAGATTTTTAGAGTATGGAGAGTGAAAGAAAACTGATGAAAGTGAGTGATGTTTAATAAGACTTTTATTCAACAAAGCTACACCCTAATATTGGGATGAAAAAGAGTGAAAGTATGATGAGACTATTTTTAATTACTAAATTGCCCACTTGGTTGCATGTATTTGATAAATTTTCTTAGGTCTTCACATGCTTTTGTGAATCGCGATTTTACTTTTTCATTTAAATTACGACATTGCCCTTTAAACCTTTTACATACTTGTGTCTAGAGGTGAACATTTCGGATTTAAAAAAAACCAAACCGGTTTTAGTCAACCGGTCTAAGAACCGGTTTTGACTAAAACAGGTTCGGTTAAAAACCGGTTTTTCATATTGAAAATACTTAACGGGCTTGGTTAGTCAACCTGTTTAACCGGTTTTTATGTACCGTTCGTTAAAAACCGGGTTTAACCGGTTTACAAACCGGTCCGGTCGATTTCTTTTAAACCGGTTACGAAACCGCCGGTTCAGTTTGAAGGAAACATGTTTAATAAAAACCGGTTTTAAAAAACCGATTTAGGTTCATGAACCGGTTTTTTTTACACCTCTACTTGTGCCACCAGTGAAGAAATATGTAGGTGTGCTATGGTAGAGAAACTAAAAGTGAAACTCTAACTTTAAAAAACATGGGTTTGAAATCTTAAATAAAAAAAAGTCTATTGGGCTGGCCCAATTCAAAAAAGTCTATAATTGATGTTTATATCTTTATTCACGGTTCTAATTTTGTTGCTTCCTTAAGTTAACGTTTTTTAACTTTAACTTAAAAAACAAGTTTTTAAACATTTTTATTAAGAAAGATATTCTTGTTGAATTTATAGATGTTATTGATTTGAGTTTTTAGTTTTTTTTATACAAGTTATTTTTAAAGAACTAAAAATAAAGTTTAGGGTGTGTTTAGTTGGAGAAAAATATCCAATTTTTTCAGAAAAAATTTTCATTTGAGAATTGAAAAACTGAAAACTTGTTTAGTCGCACTTTTTTTAAATATTTTTCAAAAAAAGAAAATTCTCATTTTCCTAATTTTAAATAGAAAAACT
>BQNB010188762.1:0-11925 GCA_026074375.1 Tanacetum coccineum | reverse complement strand
TCATTACATTACCATATAAAAGATAAAGTTATTACAAAACTCTATAACTTCTACTGCCTCATTTGTTCAATGACCCTCATTTGTTTGAGGGGGTTCTGGTTCCTTTTATCAACTTCAACAACTAACACAGAGCTGAACGTCCTTGCTAGATATCTTGGCCATGTCCTTGGTGAAGTCTAAAAAAGATTTCTTGTACAGTTGATGACATTAAATAATGTCACTTTTATAGCATCATTTATCCCATGTTTCTTACCCTTTTTATATAATTATTGCACGAATTGGTATTTAATTGCTTAAAGTTGTTATTTGCAGTAATTATGGAGTAATTGGTGAAGTTATGCTAAAAGGCGCGCATTTTGGAGCTTAATCGAAGAAATATCAATATACTATTTTAACAACCTGTACGCAGTATCCATCAAGGAAGATACGGCGTATCTGTGCCTGCACTTCACAAGAAACCACGAAGAATCAAAGAGTAATACACCGTATCCAGAAGACTCTATACGTTGTATTGAATATTATTTGAAGATTTTGGAAGATATTAAACGTGGTCCTTACTCCAAGAAACCCCTAATACCCCGTATTGACCTCAACCAATACGGCGTATCGATGAATTTCCAGAGACTATAAATACAAATCCCTAAACACGAGTTTAGGGTGTGCTTGAACATATTTTTGATACCATAACCATAAAATTCAATTTTCAAAAGACAAGAAGAGCAAAGAAGGTCTCACAACGTGCTTAATTCCATAGGAAACACCTTGTAATCATCTATACTCTAATAATCGTTTGATTTTTGGTATCATTCATTTAACTCTGTTAGTTTACCTTAGTTGATTTGATTATTATTCTTGTATTCATTACAATGGTTATGGGCTAATACCTTTAGGTATTAGCCATTGTTATCCTAAATATGAACCACTTCACAACAATAAGCAACACAATAATAAGCCAAATGGAATAAGCTAGAAAAAAGAGAAAGGAAAGATGGAAGATTAGATTAGAGAGAGAAATAAGAGTGGTGGAAGATTACACACACAACATATGGTAACCAACACCCTCTCCATGTGTGGAGAGGGTTCTATTTATAGTTCACATACCCTACTTGAGGTGTATGGACTATTCCTTGGGCCGGGCTTGGCTTGTGTTGGGCTTTGAGCCCAAAACATGGACAATATTTAGCTTAAAGTCCAAGCCCGTTTATCCCGACTAGCTTATTACAATACAAGACTAATTGATACAAAGACGACCGATGACATTCTTATTCGACTTATATAAAAATAAGGCTAACAATCTCCCCTAATGTTGAGGTCTTCTTTCATCACCCCAATTTTGACGTTCTTGATGGAGGTTATCTTGATTTGGCTTTATCTTGCCAATGTTGAAGATTTGATTTGACTTTTGAGCTTTGCCTTCTTTTGTCTTGTCTTCTTCTTTACTTATTTGTAACAGCTCTGTTCATTCATGCTTATGATGACTGACGACATTCTTTCGGTGTCATTTACGTGATCTTGATCTTAAGCCTTGATCTTTTGACTTTGAGTTCTTGAGATATTTATCTTGCATCATCTCCTTGACTTGAATCATCTTGATTTGACTTTCTTGATCAACATGTGCTTTTGACCGACATGCTCATACAGATTTCATTCTTGTTTGACTTATATAAACATAAGACTAACAATATTCCCTAATAGACTATTCTTTATTTGACTTTGAAGCTCTTTGAGGATGAGGAAGTTTAGTATCAACAATCTTAATGCTGAATGATTGACTTTGTAAGCATGAGTATGAGCATGTGTCAATGAATCCGACTTTGCTGGTACACGATTGCAACACCGACGTTTAAATTTGCATTAAAAAGGTTAGTGATAAACAACAGATATGGACTGAAGTGTCTTTGTCACTTCGTCGCATACGGTTGCAGTAACCATGGTTCCCCGTTAATCGGTATAAATACTGTCTGTGATCAGATAGAATTCATATAAATCTTCTTGACAGGGTTTCGCAGCTGTACTAGCCGTTCTTGTTACCGGGGCGTCTTAAAGTAGACAACACGGTAAGAGTGAATCAGATAGTTATTATCTTTCTGATTAAGTCGTCAATTCATATACTGGACCAAATCTATATCCAGTTGGCACAAGCTTGATTCATATAGAATCTTGCAAGTCACCTACCACAGAGCTGTTTGAGGTTGACTCTGGAAGGATTTCCATTTGTCACTGTGAATACTAAATCGATATCCATTTGGCACAAGCTTGATTCGTATAGAATCTTGTAAGTCACCTACATCAGAGCTGTTTGAGGTTGACTCTGGAAGGATTTCCATTCGTCACTGTGAATACTAAAGAGTATCACTGTGAATGTTCTGGCAAGATCTCAAGGATAATACGTAGGACTCTTTGTTACCAAATGTGGTTTAAGGGTGAACAACAAGTGATATACATGGATTGTGTCCCAATGAGATTTATAATAATGGTCTCTTTTAGATCTAGACTCGATTTGTGCACTTTAGTTTTAGTACTCGGAGGCTAGAGCTTGACAATCTCTTGATCAACCATTTAATATATATATATATATATATATGTATATATATATATATATATAAATAAATATATAAAATACTTATAAATATATAAATATAAGGATAAGAATAAAAAATATCTCAATGTAGTAAACCGGAAGTATGATTCCCGGGTCGTTATCCCCAACGAGGAATGCAATTGAAAGTCGAGAGGCGTTTTGAGAATCGATGCTTGAATGGAACAAGATTATGATTGGTTATCTAAAACTACGGGAAAATTAAGGCAAAAACTTAAAAACAATTAAGGTAAGACAAATTTTAACTAAAAACGCAAAACGGGAATCCTAAACGGGACCTAAAAACCCTAAATTATCAAAATTAAGTCCTAAAATGATCTTTTTGGTTTTTATAAGTCTTAATTGACTAAAATGCTAGAACAAAGAAAACTAGACCAAAAACGGAAGTGACTAGGGCTTAAAAACACTAAAAACGTGAACGGGATTCAATCCCGTTCTTTAAAAAACCAAATTTTGCAATTTTAACCCTACGAAAGCAAATCTAATTTTCCTAGGTTCTAAATGTTAAAACAAAATTTTCTAATGAAATAATTATATTTTTTTGACTTTTTTATAATTTTTTATGAATTAAAAATGATTTAAATGAAATTAAATGTTTAAAAATATTAAACTATTTAATAAAAATCTAAAAAAATTAGCAAAAGTGCATTGAACAATTAGGAATCTAATAAAAATAAGCTGGTGAAAACAGCTTATCAAATAAGCTGTGAAATAAGCTAAAACGGCTAATAAGCTAAAAGGGCCAAAACTACTATAAAGAATTAATTGTGCAAAGATAAACCGAAAAAGACCCCAGGGCAAGTGGTAGATTGTGTGTTGTGTAAAACGTTTGGTGAATAGGGTAGAGGTCTCCCGGTTTGATCCTGCTCACACCTTGGTCTTCCCCCAATTTTCCAACGTTTTTTTACCTTCCATTTTTTTAACACTTTTAGACCACATAAAAATAATCAACATTTGCAAAACAACTTTTTTATAAACCAAAAATAAGCACACAATAAGCATCAAAGGGGACAATTAAGCTTAAACCCCACTAACCCTTAAAAATGACTAACTGTTTGTGAATATTAAGTAACTAATAAGCAAATGAAAAACTCAAAAATCAGGCTAAGACAGATAAAGGGCATATCTAAAACCACTTAAAGAACAAAAATAATCAAATACAATAAGCTATAAGGCAGTTTTGAATCAAAAAGCTATGAAACTAAAGATTTTAACTACATAGCAAATAAGCTAAATAAGCTCTAAACGAAAGAAAGCTAAATTGGGCCTTAAACAAACCTAAAAAGAGCAAGAACTAAACCTAAATTAGCAAAAGCAATAAGCTAAATAAGCATAAATAAGCAAATAGCATTTTGGCCAAAACTGATAAGCAAAAAGGCCAAGAGTGACTTTTCTAGCTTAAAAATAAGCTAGCAAAAGGATCCTTATGAGCTTCGGTGGCTTATACCACGAAAAGAATGCGAATTGGTTGCCAAAAATGGTATAAAAACAAACGAATGAAAAAGCAGTTTGAAATTCAGATAAGCACTTAAAAAGCTTCATGAAAAGGGTATCTCACACAGATTCAACACTTAGACAAATTTTTGCAACTTTTGTAATCTTAACAAAACACCAATTTTGAGCTTAAAAATAAGCAAACAAACAGATCCTTATGACTATATAACCTACAAACAGATAAAGCTTTGACCTCAAAGAGCTTATATCAACAATCAAAAGAGAGTTTGAAATTCAGGATAAGCCACAATAAGCAATTGAAAAAGCCATTTCTCAAATTTTTCAACACTTAGCACTTTTTGACAGTTTTGGCAAAAAACTTAAAACAACAATTGCAGGCTTTTTGCTTTGGTTTCTAACCTCTTTTAACACATGCATAAACACAAAAACAACACAAAAAGCTCAATAAGAAAAAGCACAATCAAATAAGCAAATGCAATGAGCTATAAGCTAACAGTTTCAAACCATAAACTCTTAAAACCTTATAATTGAGATTTAACACTTAAAAACTTAAACAAACTAAATTTTATAACTAATATTATCTAATCAAAGTTGACTCAAAAGCACAAAGCAGGTTTTGACCCATTTTCACCCATAAAACCTACTGACCCAAACACCCCTTTAACTTTTGAAAAACACATTTCAGCTTAGAAAATTAGTTTTTAAAACTAAGACTTCAAAGACCAGATGTTTTATAAGTTATTAAGAAAGTATTAAGCAAGTTTCAATAACAAATAAGCACTCAAATAAGCTAAAACAGATTATGCAAGTTTATAAGCTATTTTAAGACAGTTTATATGAAAACTCAAACAAATGATTTCTAAACTATAAAACAAGCATAAATAGCATTAAACATCATAAGCAAACACAAATAAGCAAATATAAGCAGACAATAAGCACAAATAAGCAGTTGAATAGTAAATAAGCTAAAAACATGAAAAAAGGAAACTTACAAAGGCCCTTGCTCAAAACAGGACAAATGAGCTCACAAGAGCTTATCTACTAGCTCTAGCTTATCAAAGATAAGCTAGTAGTGTCCATAAGCCCATCCAAATCCGGCTTATCATCCAAAACGCTTTTTTGAGTGATTTTTGGTAAAATAAACTTAAACCTTACAAACTATAAAAAAGTTTTGTAAGACTTAAGTAACAGCTTAAGATGGTTATAAAAAAGAGCTTTTGAGAGCTTATAAAATAGTTTTAAACAATCAATCACTTTAACTTATAAACGGAGTAAAACGTAAAAACTTCAATCTTTCATTAAACTTAAAATCATTACAAGGCTTTTAAGAAAACATTACAATAAGCTAAAAAAACTTAAATTATAAGCTGAAAAACTACTAAATGCCCAAAGGCTTACAAATGAGCCTATTTATACTAATCGAAGGAAGATTCTAGGAGGTGTGCTTTCTTTGTGAGAGCTCTTGTAGCTGTTTTTCTTGTGTGAGAGAGGTAACAAAGGAATCCTAGCCATCAAATTTGAGTGTCCTCCAAGCCAAATGATCATAGCCCTTAAATCTTTATCTTTATTCCTTGATGAATGGGATGATTGGATATTGCCAAGGTAAGCAATAGAGGGAGGGGGATAATGTTGTCGAACATAGGGAGAAAAAGGGGAACAGTGTTGGGTTGTTAATTTGGCGGGTAGTAGAGACAGGGCAACTGAAAGGGATGTACAGTGTTCCCGCTTCCATTTTGAAGTTTAGGAAATGGCAAGAAAGGTCCCTCAAGGTGTATTAAATCACTCTTCATTCCATAGTCCTTTTTTGTTTGCATCTTCGGTCCTTGGAGTGGTAAATGGTTTGCACCGTTAGATCCTTTAAGGACTAACGGAGTTATGCTTTTAAAAGGTTAAGGGGAGTAGGAGTTATAAAAGGGGATTAACGGGGTGTTAAGTGGTGAGGTGGGCTTAGTTTTGGACCCCGGGTATGGTAAATAAAGGAACTTGGCTTTTTAATTAAGGTTTAGGTGTAATAGATGAATAAGTGGAAATAAGTGGGCTAACCCGGGCCCACTAGGTGGGTACGGGTGGGCCTACTTTTGGCAATTTAGGTTTTCAGGTTCGGTTTTCGTTGCTCTTTCCAATGCCTTATCCCGGGGTTGACTTTGACTTTTTGAATTTTGTTGACTTTGACTTTGCCTTTTTGACTTTGCACGGTCTTTCCGTTCTCATGCTCGGTTTTGTCGTTTTGGCTTTGATTTTTGTCCTTTTCTTAGATATCTGTTACCTGCATAATACAAATGCAAAACATACAAATACAATGTTTTTTTGGTTCGTTTTTAGTCATTTAAGTCCAGTTTTAGTGGTTAAAGGTATGTGTAATTAAACATATACCAAAATCCCCCATACAAAGATATTGTCGTGTCCTCACGCAATGCTAAAAGTAAGCACTTAGAAAACTAAAAATCTCGATCCCTCTCGACTAATTACCTTGAAAAGTAGCTAAGTGTTCATTGAGGGGAATTAAAGAATCAAGAGTTTAGAAAAGCCCTATTTTTACCATTTTTAAATATATACACTTATTAAACCCCCCAGCCCATGAACCACCCACCAAACCAAAAACCCCAAACCTAATATTTTGTATTTTATCCCATTGTTCCACAAAATTTTTTTTATTTTTTTTATTTTGCAACTAACTAATTTGAGACTTTTGTTATTTTCATAACCTTTAGGATCATAGAACACATGCATTTCGATCATGCAATGCCCCAAAAAAGGATAAATTCATACGTCCTCTAGACTTTCACTCATCGCTTCCAAACCAAGTTTAAACGAAATCAACCGCTAAATATCAGTTAAGAGTGCTACACACTCATAGTTAGCCAACATGTGAACATTCCACGTCCCGCAAACATTATTTAAATTATATCTTAGGTGAATGTGCTAATTTTGAATTTCAAACCATGGATTAACATTTTTGAAATTCTATGCTTCAACGTTCCACTAGAAAAATGAATTAGAAGGCGTATATCAATCCCATTAAGCGACTTTCGTCCGGCCCACTCCCAACCTTGCGCTAAGTGACCAGGCTTTTGACACCCCCGACAAAGACTAGTATCGGACTCACAGGACTTTTTTGTCAAAAACTCTTAAGGTTTCCTCACCCGTATACACATAGCTTATATTAGAAAAAAAACTTTTAAAATTAATTTGTCAAAAGTTCAAAAGCAAATTTATAATTAACAAAAATGGAAGGAGCATAGTATGTAAGGTTCACATGGCTGGATTGAAGTGATAATCGAGCGATAACAGTGTGAGGGTGGTCTGGTGAGGCAGAGTATGGGTGTGCGGGCGCGCCATTCTGATTTAGGTTGGGCCTTTTATTGCAACTACTGTCCAACTCATGACGTAGGATTAGGTCTAGAGCTGCACAAAAGAATACAGATACAAATCCTTTTTATCAGTATCACGTTCTACATAGTATCAATACTACGTAGTATTGTTGACATGCTTGCACGGATAGCTGGGGGCTATTGTTGTCATAGGTGTGTTGAGTGTTAGTTTTTCTAATTTATTACTGGACACATGTTGAGCTGAACTTAAAGTTCACATCATAGAATGTACATGTCTAGAAAGAATCTACATAAAGTATAAGAGAACATGTAGGAATACCAACCAAACCTGTTTTGTCATACGGCGACGGCGTGTTAATGATTGTTATATGTATGGAGGCGGGACGATGGGTAGAGAGCTAACGAGGAGATGATAGTAGGAGAGTATTGATGGAATAGTGAACATAGATGAGTATATATAGGGAAAGTATAGGGGTGTATATATATAATATATATATTTGTATAATGGATATAGATGAGTATATGAGGAGGGTGTGATAATATATATATATATATATATTACGATATAGAGAAGACTTCTTTTTGAAAAATTCAAGTATAAATTTGAACTAAGACTAAAATTTTTGCTATTAACTACATAAAAATTGTTGATTTAAGTTTAATCTCCAAAAATAGCACGTATATTAATCCGGTTAAGAGCTTATGGGAGAAAAAGCCACAAATTACATACATGAGCTCTTAAGATTTCCAAATAATCCTTGTTTAGCATCCAACTCATACTTAACTCTATCATTTTTCGTTCTTCGCAAAAATCGCGAATGCTTAGCCTAAAAGTTAAGGAACAAGCTAGAGCTCAACACGCTCGATCGAGTCAAAATTTATTCTTATTCTACCCAGCAGGAAAGTCAAAATTGTGACAAAACACTTATTTTATTTTTGAAATTTTTAAAATTTTTTTTCATTTTTTTGAAATTTTGATGTTAAAAAATGGGATTACGTGAAAACAACGACTGCATGCACAATCAAATCGATAGATCCCCCCATACTAGAATTAAACATTGTCCTCAATGTTTTAAGAAGGGTCTCTACGTAAATCCTAAGCCGTTTATTAAGTATGCTTAAAGATAAACGTTAGTCGATTAGATTAGGATATTGGATTTCCCAAATGAAGCTGAGGATTTAAAGCTCTTGTGATCGAAGGACAAAACCACGAGCACGAGAGGCTTCAAAATCCAGGACAATCCTGGATAATCACAAAACACAAGCAAACGAGAATGGAAAGAGGCAAGCCTCCTCACAACAAAAAAAACACTTATTCATTATTACATAATATTACTAGGATAAGCATGGGGTGCCTCCCACGAAGCGCTTGTTTAGGGTCACTAATCTTGACCCAATCCCCGAATTCATTTTTCCTTAGGGAAGGTCTGGAGATCCGGGACAACCAATTTTGGTACGTCCCCTCCAAAGTAGTGCTTAATTCGATGGCTGTTCACCTTGAAATTTGGCCCGGAGTTTTGAGATAACTCAACGGTGCCATATGGAAAGACTTAGGTAATGGTGAATGGTCTGGACCAACGAGATTTTAACTTGCCCGAGAATATCTTCAATCTAGAGTTAAAGAGGAGGACTTGATTACCGACGTTGAAAACGCATTTTTTGATCTTGGAGTCATGGATCCTCTTTGTTTTCTCTTTATAGATCAAAGAGTTCTCATAGGCATGATCACGAAGTTCATTTAGTTCATTGAGTTGAACTTTTTTTACGATGATCGCGCCCGCGGTCTTCAAGTTAAAGTTTCATGCTTTAAGGCCCCGTAGCTTTTTTTTTGTGCTCTACGAGTCGATCGGGTAGAGTTAGACAAGCCTTTCCGTATACTACTTGTATGGGGTGCACTCCGATGGGTGTTTTGTAGCTGTTCGGAAGGCCCAAGTGCATCATCTAGTTTGTCCGACCAGAGAAGGCACGGTTTTCGCCACGGTCCTTTCAAGAATCGTTCAAAGCCTCGATTGGATAATAAACCCTCAACTTGCCCACATTGTTTTGTGGGTGATTACGCGGTGAAGAGACGTGAGTAAACTCATAATTTAAGCATGACCTTTGCAAACTGGTCATTGCAAATAAAATAGTTTCCACGAATCCCTTATGGGATAGCACGATGGGGCACCGAATCGGGCGCAGATAGATTTTAAGAAATTGGCAACAACTCGGGCGCGTTTTATGGAGAGCGCTTTCGCCTTCAACCCATCTGACAGTAGTCGATCAGCTACCGAGTATATTATTTTTTTTTTTGGTTCCCTACGTGAAGAGGGAATGGCCCCATGAAATCTAATGCCCACAGACGTCAAAGTTTCACAGAACTTAATGGAATTTTTGAGGTCATTTCTCACGTTGCGAAATTTTCCTGAACGCTGACAAGTGTACTACATCGGTGACCAAGTCATAGGCATCTGTTGTAAATCTCGAGCCAATATAATTGCCTGATCAAAAACCTTTTTGGGTGTGTATTGCACCAGTATGTTCCCAAAGGTAGGTCCACTATGGCAAGCTAGTTAGGATTCAACATCTTCTTGGTCCTGCAACAGACACCGCCAGACATTGAATCCACAATATTTTTTGAACAAATATGGTCGTCCCCCAAAAGTAAATGTTTAACATCCTTGAAAAACTTGTTCTTTCTTTTGTTGAGCAACGACATCCCTTTAATCAATGAAGATTCCCCCTGGTAATTTGCATAATCTTTAAACCACGGGTACTTATGATCACTACGAAAGTCACCAAATTTTATGTGTCCTCAGAGAGGAAACTTTTCATTTACCTCTTTTGGGTCGAGCACATTTTCATAAGGATTTTCTAATCGAGAAAGATGATCGGCCGCGAGATTCTCGGCTCCTTTTGTGTCAATTACGTTGAAATCGAACTCTTGAAGGAGGAGAACCCACCGGAGCAATCTCGCCTTGGAATCTTTTTTAGCAAAGAGATATTTTAGGGCGGAGTGATCCGTAACACTATGCTTTTGTTCAAGATAAGGTAAGATCGGAATTTTTTGAAGGCATACACCACGGCTAACATTTCTTTCTCCGTCGTGGTGTAATGCGATTCTGCCTCATTCATTGTTTTACTAGCATAGTGTATAGGCCTAAAGTGTTTTTCACGATGTTGCCCCAAGACTGCACCTATGGCAAAGTCACTTGCGTCGCACATAAGCTCAAAGGGCAATTCCTAGTCTAGGGCAATCAAGATTGGAGCTTCGGTAAGTTTTTTCTTTAACATTTCAAAAGCTTGAATACATTCATAGGAGAAGATGAACGGAGTATTCTTCTCAAGAAGATGAGTCATCGGTCGGGAAATTTTGGAAAAATCCTTAATGAACCGTCGGTAGAAACCGACATGAATGAGAAAACTCCGAACACCCTTAACGATGGTGGGATAAGGTAATTTAGCAATCACATCGACTTTGGATTTATCAACCTGAATCCCATTTTTTGAAATTTTATGGCCAAAGACAATGCCTTCCTTAACCATAAAATGACTCTTTTCCCAATTTAGACAAAGATTGGTGTCTTCACACCTTTGAAGCATCTTGTCTACACGAGAGAGGCAATTTTTGAATGAATTCCCAAAGACCAAAAAGTCGTCCATGAAGACTTCCATTGTTTTTTCGATCATATCATGAAAGATAGCCATCATACACCTTTGGAACGTGCCCAGTGCATTGCATAAGCCTAAAGGCATGCGACGGTAGGCGAACGTTCCATAAGGACACATGAATGTTGTCTTTTCTTGATCATAAAGGTCGATGGGAATTTGAAAGTAACCCGAGAAACCATTAAGAAAACAATAGTACTCGTTTCCTGCTAATCTCTCGAGCATTTGATCCATAAACGATAGTGGAAAGTGGTCTTTACGGGTGGCTTCATTTAACTTTTGGTAGTCAATGCATACACGCCAACCTATAACCAATCGAGTCGGAATTAACTCATTTTTATTATTTTCAACAACGGTAAAGCCACCCTTTTTTGGTACGCAATGTACGGGGCTTACCCAAGGACTATCCGAGATCGGGTAAATTAATCCGGCGTCAAGAAGTTTTTCAACCTCCTTTTTGATGACATCGTGGATCTTTGGATTCACCCGTCTTTGGTGTTGAACCGCCGGTTTGTAGTCCTCTTCCATAAGAATCTTGTGAGTATAAAATTCTGGGTTAATACCTTTGATGTCGGAGAGTTTCCAAGCGATGGCTCGCTTGTGTGACTTCAAAACCTTTATGAGAGCGGCTTTTTCCTCGATACTCAAGTCTTTAGCAATTATGACGGGCAACTTGTCGTCACCTTCCAAAAATGCGTATTCGAGATGAGGAGGTAAGTCCTTGAGTTCGACTTTGGGAGGTTCATCAATTGAAGATTTATCAGTTTTAGCTTCACAAACTTTAAGTTCTTTTCGAATTTCAGGCAAATAGTTTGTTAGCCTCAATTATATTAAGTCAAACAAGAATGTTATCGGTCTTACAAAGTCAAACTAGGTCTTGTATTGTAATAG
>BQNB010188760.1:0-11925 GCA_026074375.1 Tanacetum coccineum | reverse complement strand
TTTGGCATTTTAAGTCCGTTTTTGGTTATTTTAGCTCGTTTTTAAAGGTAAAAGGTATGTGTAATTAAGCACATACCAACGAGGATAGTAATATATAAGCACGAGGCATGCAGACCCGTGCGATGCGCATGGGTTAGTTTCAAATGTTGCTTGCGTATTCTAAAGAGCAAAAGTTACAAAACTAATGCACCATGAATAGTTACAGTCAAATTGTTACTTATTTTATTGTATAAACACTATATAAACTTGGAAACATCTAAAAGTGTTTATATTAACTTATATAAGTAGTTTGAGCCAATATAAGTTAATCAACAATTGGCTTTATGTATAATACATATGTATTTAAATATACCATTAAGTTTTTATTCTTAATATCTTTGATGTAAACTAACAGATCACATACTCATGTTGTATCCTCTGATATTTCTTAAGCATATTCTCACAACCCACAACGTTATAAGTGTCCTAGACATTATAACGACCGCTGCCACCACACAGCAACATGCCACTATCGTCGTACCATAAAACCCGCCAACGTCACAAACATTATCACAACTATCAACCTCCACCACCCTCCACTTCTGCATAGATCAAAGATAGTGACATCCGATCTAGTTTTTATTCGTTTAGATTAAGGAATCATGATGAAATTGTCCTTAGAAGATAGAACAGACACGGGACCTGAATATCTCAACCATGAAAGCCGTAAATAAACACTTTGACTCCTTAACTAAATTTTACGCAACAAAACACCCTATATCAGTGAAACCGGGTTTCTCTTATGTATTATCAGGTTTATTTTCAAAGCGAGTTATAATTTACATACTGTCAAATTTTCAGCAAACCAAACACCCCATTAATAAAAGTTGTTTCCTGCTTCTAACTGTCAAAAACTCGCACAAAACATTGTAACCTTCATTTTTATCATCAATAAAATATAACCATACCAAACAAACAGTTCTCTGACTTTATTAATTTTATCATAACGTACCGCTTGGACCAATCCCTGCATATTATAGGTATGCATTAGGGACTAACACATAAGCCCTGTCAACCTTAGACGTGGACAGGTGAATAATGCGCTAAAGTAGGGCATAGTCATGTTGCAAGTATCGTGTTTCTAAGGAAACTTACAATTGTGTAACTGAGTCTGTTGTATCTGTGGCTTGTAAACGGCAGCTTCAAGATGTGTGTTTTCAGGTAAGATAGGCCGGTTGTATCCTCTGGTAAAGAAAACATCAGACTAGTCAAAAAATCTCACTAATTATAGAATGAAAATTGTGTTATGATTGGGTGTGCATAACATTCTGCAAGTTAAGTAGTAGGATATCAAATAAGCATCACTACTATCCAACTGAAACGTCTGATATTTCAAGATAGTGAGCCTGAAATTATACATGGTGTGGAAGCAGAAGCAGGGCATGTAATAAGAACAACAATTGGTGGTCGTAATGGTCAGTCTAAGTAGGTTGGCACTTGGCAATACCTGTTGTCTAATATATTTTTCATGGTGTTTATAAGTGACGAAATGGGCGGGTTGGGTAGAACGGGGTAAAAAATGGAATGGGTCTGATTGTGTTGACACATACACGTTTTACGTTTGTTTCCTTTCAGTTTTAAGTTCTTTTATAGATAATTTTTTTTAGTATTGCATCTTTACACAACAATGTTACTTTACAATAAAAAGTGATTGACCGTCCTTTATCCATTTCCTGTGTGTGTGTGTGTGTGTTTGTGTACTTTGACCCATTGTAGAATGAAACAAAAGCAAAAAAACAAAAAAATAAAATTAACCATTCTTGTGTATACACATGTCAGAATTTATACATTTGATGACTATTCGATTAATTCCATAAGCTGTTCTTCCTTTTATCATTATGGCATACTTGTTTATGATTTACTTTATATTTGATTCACTATGACAAACTGTTAATTATGATATAATGTGCATGTTCATTGGGACTAGATCTTTTGGTGTTGTTGTCAAGTATGTAAGTCAATTTTTTTTTTTCTATTTCTTATCCAAATACGCAGTCCCATAAACCCTACTTATTTCTAACAACATCCATACACAATCTTCTAAAACAAATCCATCATTATTGTTGGATAACCTTGGCAGTCAGCAAGGAGACGGATTTGGAGGAGACATCTTTGCGAATTATTCCTCTCTTGAGCAAAAACATCGGCTTGTCAGTTGTGTAAAGGCCGTTTATAAGAAGCATTATGTTAAGCAGTATTATTCCCAATTCGGAGCTCCGTGTCCGTTCTGTTAACTGTTATGGGCCTGTAATCTCATGTTTAAAATAGAATTATTCATTTACACACCAAATGTAGGTTTGATCGTGTTCGAAGCTCGTACATGTGATGTAGAAAAGGGACAATATTAATGGGTTAATCCTAAGATCCAGAAAGTGTGACTCGAGATAAGAAATTGAATCGTATCTGAATCGACTATGCATAAATGTGCGAGCAACTGCAACATTCAACTTGTAATCAAACCGCCATGAAGCAGCGTATATTCAAAATCCAAGTACTTTGAGATGAAATCTGATCACCTGGGCAGAACCTAAAAGATACATGAACAACAAAATGAGGAAACATACATATTATAGCTGTAACTGAATGGGATAACTTGCAAGCATAATTTATACTATGAACTTAATGGTTTAAACAGTTTTCTATCTGGTCTCATGACCTTAACCAAAAACAACAAAAGTATGGACTCTAGGTTTTAATCTCATTATTTCCCTATTTCAACCTACCATGAAGTTGCGCTACTTGTCGAACCGGGATTTGAAAGCTTACAATTGAAGAGTGTTTTGGTAATGAATAGTGTCACGTAAAATGGTCCAAAACATTACGGTTGCAAGCAGACGCTGATAACGATAATGATTTCAGCCATAAGGACCCCATACTTATTAGAGTTTTCAAACTTTCCATATCACATAACCACTTCCATGTAAAATGAGGTGAGTCGAACCACCTATACTATTGTGAGTATGACTAAACTGATTGTTTCACCCTAACCAAACACAGTAGACCAACTATTTATGACTACCGTTTCTCAGACAATAATATTCAAAACCCAATACCAAACACCCCGAAAGTTGCCAAAACCAATCATGGGAAACATACCGAAATAAGCAGAAATTTTAGATCTAGGAATTATACCTTCCAACGATTCGGCAATCTCTTGAGGAAGTTATCATCAGGTAACAGCTTATAGCATGTGTAAAACAAATGATGAATTTGTGGTGGATTTAATGAATTAGATAAACATATGTGTAAAACAAAATCTGTTATAATATGGATAGATTGGATTACCTGATAAGATAAGAGAACTCAATCTTCTTGAATCTTTAGACATTCGATTTCTTATTGATGCATAATCGAATCTTGAAAACGCCCTTGATTTACGGATGATGGTGGCAGGTTAGGGTTTATGAATTATACTGTATTTGGGTAAACTGAATGAATATTAGTAGATGGAAGGCATATGTAGAGTTTGGATTTGGGTTAAGTGAATCAATAGCAGTAGATAAAGGCATATGTGGAGTCGGGTAACTCTTCCTCACTTCACCTTCTTCGGTTTAATATTGGGAGATGCATTAATCATGATACTTACTCACTTCATTCAAGCCTCTGTAATACATTAATACATTAATGGCTGTTATAAAAGATACCTCCTCAATAAATTAAGGGACTCAATCTTTTATAATAATAGATTTATAATAGAGTTTAGTAAAAGTTATATGAGAGATATTCTCTTCGTATTGGATTAAATATTTACTTTAAAATTGCAAGCACTTTAAAGAAATGAGATTATTACATTATGCACTAATCAAATGGCATGTTGATTTTTTAAGAAATAATTTGATTGATTTTAATATAAAAATTGACATTTTATTAAGACGGACCTATATAAAATGTTCTTTTTTTGGTTAATATGAGAGTAAGAACTTTTAATTTGAGAGGATGAAGTAAATGGCTATTAAACTTAGTATAATTGAGTTTCTTATTTTGGTAAATTTCTAAATAACTTAGCATAATTGAATCTTGAATCTCATATTTAAATAACTTAGCATATATATGTGTATTAAGGCACTAAAAGCTAACAAGAACACTTAAAATATGCATCTTAAGACAACTTAGAGCGGAGGGAGTGGTGGTGCCAAACGTTGGCGCCAAGCCTTGGCGCGAGAAAAGCCCACGGCGCACCACTCCGTGGCTCGCGCCAAGGGTTCTCGCGCCATGGCTAACAGCCCACGCGAAACCTTATATATATATATTTTTTTTAAAGTATCCGTTTCTTACCGTTGAGGGGAGCGGATTTTCAAAAAAAATACCCCCAAAACCCTAATTTTACCCCTTTAAAAATCCTATAAATACCCCCTTTTTATTTCATACTTCACACACACTTTCAATACATTTTATAACACACATTTCTCTATTTCTCCATTTTTTTCACTCAAAAAAAATGAATCCCAATCCCAACCCCAACCAACCAAATTGGATTTCCGGTATGCTTAACGACCCAACCAACTAAATTCCGGGGTCGTCTTCGAATCCGGGCTCCTCCACTCAACCGTCATTCAACCAAATGCCTTACTATCCCAATTACCAACCCCAATTTGCTACCCAAGAAGAATTGTTGATGTTTCAACAATTTAAAATGCAACAAATGCACCAACAACAACCACAACAATTACCAAACCAATTCACCACTTCCCAACCACATTCCGAGCAACAATCGCACCACCTTGAAGTCGAAGATACCGAAGATGAAGAGGAGCCGCTTTCGACCCCGACGTCGAAGCCTAGCCGCGGCGGCCGTATGAAGTCGATGTAAAAAAAACAAAGAAAAAGAACCGCAAGTTGAGAAACAAAAAAGAGTTCGTAATGCGTGGACTCAAGATGAGGAGTTGCTTTTGGCGGAATGTTTCATTCAAGTTTCCGAGGATCCAAAAACCGGGTGTGATCAAAAGCGAGATACTTTTTGGTACAAAATCCAAAATGTGTACAATAAGGAAGCGAAGAAAAAAGGCTTCACGGAGCGTACCAAGAACATGTTGACGGGTAAGTGGACTCCAATGAATACCGCGGTTCTCAAGTTTAATCAATTGGTGCAATGCAAGAAACCGCGGTTCATAGTGGGGAGAATGATGATGATTGGATGTCGAGGGTGTACATGTTGTATGATACAACCGTGGGGGGTGAGTTTAAGCACCGGTTAGTCCTGACTTTTTTTAAAAGGCATGCACAAGTGGACAAAACCCGAGTCGACTTTAAAAGAAGAAGTCGTCTTATGGGCAAAGACGAGGTTCCGAGCATTTTGAAGATCGATGAGTTTGCCTCGACCACCCGGGTTTGCCAACGGACTTGCTAAAAGTCAAACGTTCGGGTTCTATCTCGACCGCTAGCTTCGGTTCATACCCAGGGAACGCGTATCTAGAATTCATGGCGGAACAATACGGAGTTAGACCGCAAGACAAAATGACCTTGCTCGAGTGAGAGAATGGAAGAAAAGAAGGCGGTTCCCTTGCATGTGGGTCTTTTGTGTTGTTGTGAATATCTGTTGTGTTTTGTTTTTTGGGTTTTTGTGTAGTTGGGGTGTTTTGTTTTTTGAGTGATTTGGTTGTTGTGGGGGTGGCTTTTGTAGTTGTGCTTGTTGCTTGGTGAATTTGTTTTTGTTTTTTGATTTGATTTTTACCCTTGTGCATCTTTTGTTTGGTTGTTTTTTGTTTGTTTTTTTGATTGTGTTTTTTCTGACTGTATTTTTGCAGTGATGTGTTTTTTGTTGTTTTGTGTTTTTATTTTTTTTGTGCTGATTTTTTTTTTGTGCTTTGTGTTTTTGTTGTGGTGATTTTTGTGTTGTGTGACTTTGTGATGATTTTTGTTTGATTTTTTGATGTATTTTGTGTGTATCATTTTTGTGTATTGTGTGGTTTTGTGTTTTGTTTTGTGGCTCTTGATCTTGATGTGACTTTTGATGTTTGATGATGATCTGTTGTGCTTTCGTCTTGTGTTTGTTGTTGATTTGTTGCTTTTGTTTTTTTTTGTTTGTTTGGTTGATTGTGGTTGATGAGCTCTTTTTGTGTTTTGTGATCCCAATCTCATCGGATTGTGGAGGACAGGGTGTCAAATCGACACATGCGGTTTGGATAGGTCGAGCCGCTATTTTCCAACTAGCCCAAAGGGCAAAAAAATTCCGAGCGGCATTCCACCCCCAACCTTGTCCATAAAGTCTAGTCGGCGCCGCCAAATTTATGATTTTTAATTTTATGCATTTTAATTTTATGTATTTTTTTTAATGTATTATTTTTTTTAATGTAATGTTTTTAATTTCAATGAATTTTATTTTTAGTTATATAAATAAGTGTATTTTAAATAAATATGAAAACAAAAATTAAAATGCTATGGCACCAGAATTCTGGTGCCAAACCAATGCCACTGAATTCTGGTGCCATACTCTCTTTTGTTGACGTGGCATCACTTTTTGAGTTTGGCATCAAGAGTTTGGCACCACCACTCCCAGTACTCTTAGAAACATAAATAACATATAATGCTCATAAAAAGATGCATGCATCATATGGACATAGTTGGTTAATATTAATAAATTTTATGTTAAACATTTACGATCACTATAAATGTACTCTACAATATCTTCTATCACAGTTCACCACATAATGATATTTAGTACTCATTTAAGTTTTAATAACACCACCTAGGATGCACGGAAACGCCGCCGGGATGCCCTGTGACATTTTGGAAACGCGGGGAAACGCCCCCAAGAGAAGGGGAAACGTTTCTACAATTATGGTACGCGGATCCTTGTCTAGGAAACGTTTCCGGCCTAAAAAGTCACGTTTCCTATGCCTGGTTCGAGATGTTGGCGTTCGATCTTGAAGAACAAATAAGAATGCATGGTATGCACGTGCATACCCTGTGATCCTCCTTGTAGTGTATTTTTTTTATGGTTGAAGCTCCTGTGAATCAAATTGCAGAGAGTGCATACCCAAAAATAATGGGTTTAACATAGTGCACACCCAGAAAAAAGAAGAGATAAATCTGTGTGAAATCACCATTTTTAGGGTTTTTGTGGCTGTGTTTTAGTATGTTAGAGAAGAAGATGTCGGTTAAAGTATTTTATTGAGCCTTTCAAGAAAAGGGTATTACTATTTACATTTAGTAGATGGGTTTTAGTATTTGTTTTTTCTCTTTCTGTCTGAAAATAAATGGCAAATGGCCCAAGTTTCAATGAGTAATATTTGTTTTGATTTTTAAATGTTGTGTAATATTTTTTTAAAATATAATTTGTTGTATAATAAAATATTATATAACACATAAATGTTTCCCCGCCGTACCCGTTTCTTGAATTTTAGGATGTTGGCGTTTCTCGGTACCAGTACCCGTCCCCGTCCCCGTTTTCGTCCCCGTGCAACCTAGAACACCACTAGGGCATTGTCATAGTAGTATCACTCCTCTGTTGATCGGTTAACGAAGGCTTTCGAAGATAAAAGTCACAGGTTCAATCCCAAGTTTTTTTTAAAGTCACCATAACAAGCTCTCATTACGTGAGGCTTGGTCCTTAGGGCAAAGGTCAGCATGCACCCAAAATGGATGCACGGAGTCAGGGTTTCCTGCTAATACTTTTGGAAAATTAAGTGTTGGTAACTTCGGATAACGTACAAATATCTCTCTTTTCCAAGACTATACTTAACATGTGATCAACATTGGTGAAATTTCAATACGATGCGTAATTGTTAAAGAAAATATCTAGTTTCGCAAAACTCCATCAATAAAATAGACG
This sequence comes from Tanacetum coccineum, assembly GCA_026074375.1. Classification (NCBI taxonomy): domain Eukaryota; kingdom Viridiplantae; phylum Streptophyta; class Magnoliopsida; order Asterales; family Asteraceae; genus Tanacetum; species Tanacetum coccineum. Next base: position 4,115 of record BQNB010188760.1, on the reverse strand, counting down.
TCCTACTTATAATAGCGAAAACAAGTCTATAGATCTTTGTGACTATGATTACTTTTTTAATGATATAATCAAAACCTTGTATGTTTCTAACTCATCATTATGTATATATCTCTTGAATTCATCTATTTAGGAACTTTGACAAGTGCAAGTGATCATATCATTACTGCTGTGATTGGATCTGGATTGCTTTCATTAGCATGGGCTATTGCACAATTGGGCTGGATAGCAGGCCCAGCTGTTCTCTTGATGTTCTTATTGGTCACTTACTTCACTTTGAATTTGCTAGCTGACTCTTACCGTACACCTGACCCTGTGTATGGAAAACGTAACTACACCTATATGGATGTTGTTCAAGCCAATCTCGGTATGCTATATGAACGTGTCGATTTTTTTTTAATCTTAGGGTCTTGTTATTTGTAGTTAGTTTATGGAGTTTCTTATTGTAGGTGGTATAAAAGTGAAACTATGTGGGATGGCTCAGTATGCGAATCTTGTGGGAACAACCATTGGTTATACGATCACCGCGGCTATCAGCATTGTGTAAGAGCATATCCGATTCTATATTTTGGTTTAAGTTATTAGATTCGACGTGGTTCATTACAACACTAACTGAACATACCAATTTTGATATAGTTTGGTTAAGTGATATGCTTTTGTTATAAATAAAATAGATTATCTGAGTAATGTTTGCAATACAAAGTTAACACATTCAAGATTTTTGAAATAGCATTATAGTATTTCCTCAAAAGAAAATAGTTTTCTTACATATATATCCCTCCAAACTATATATTACTAAAGAAGATTTTAACAGTAAGAGAAATGATTATCTTTCAAGATTTGCCTAAAAAAATTAACCGAAACTATATATTTTGGAGAGTAACCTTTTATTTCTGCAGGGCGGTCAAGAAGTCGAACTGTTATCACTATAACGGACACAACGAGGATTGTAAATCTATATACTATCAGTATATGATAATGTTTGGAGAAATTCAGATCGTGTTAAGTCAGATTCAGAATTTCCATAAGCTGTCTTGGTTATCCATGGTAGCTACGGTGATGTCCATTGCATACTCCACTATTGGTATTGGCTTATCGATAGCTAAAGCTGCAAGTGAGTTTACGTTAATGCATATATATTTTCATATATACACAGTCGTCCTTTCAAATACTCAAAAATCTAACGTAAGAGGGGATTTTACTTATTTTCCGCAGAAGAAAGCATGTACGGAACAAGTCTCACAGGATTGGAAGTTGAGTTGTGTTTACGTGGACAGGAGAAAGATTAGGAGAAAACGTCTTTCAAGTCTTGGGGATAGTTGGCTTTTCTTATAAGACTACTTCACCCATATTAATGAGCTTCCCGGCTGATGATACGTGATTTGTTTAAGAAAACGTATGAAATGGAATACACTATTTTCCACGGAGTCTAATTATTCCTATAACGTCCATATTCTTTCGATCAGATCTTAACAGAAGAAACTACTTAAAATTATTTTATTCGCATGTTCTGATCATTACATATTAACTTTAAGTCAAATAAAGTTCAAAGGAGTATTTAGATATTTTAGAGATCGATTTACAATAGTGTGTTTTTTAAATGATTGAATATGCAGGAACATTGAAATCGTATCCACCGGAGAATAATGTCATGAAAAAAGCATCACTAATCGGGGTCTCAACGACCACCATGTTTTATGCCCTTTGCGGGTGTGTTGGTTATGCAGCATTCGGTAACAATGCACCAGGAAACTTCCTAACTAGCTTCGGTTTTTATGAACCCTTTTGGCATCAAACCTGCAAATGTCTGCACTCCCCTTTATTCACACTCATTGACTTTGCAAGTCTGCATCGTCATTCCACCTCAATGGTGTTATGGTCAATATAAATATATTAATAAGTCAATTTGGATTCGCAGGTAAACATTTGATACTAAAAACATAATAATGTTGACGGAGTTTTGCTCAACTATTTTGCGTTCGTTTGAGATGACCATTGCCAAACAAAGATGGGCCACAAGCAAGTTATACTCAGAACATCCAATACCATCCCTTTTATGGCGGATATCACATAAATGTTCGGTAGTTGGAGAATCTTATGTGATAATGACTACAAGTGATAGCTATGCTCTTCCCTTCTTCAAAGCTTCTTAGGGTTGATTGGAGCCATATCTTTCTACCCGTTGACGGTTTACTTCCCAATAGAGATGCACCTCGCTCGATCAAATATCCGCAAATTTTCATCAACTTGGTTGTGGCTAAAGATGCTTAGTTTTACATGTTTCGTAGTTGCGTTGGTTGCAGGTATTGGATCTGTTCAGGGGTTGCTTCATGAACTAAAAAAGTATCAAGTCTTTGAAGCAAAGTGATTATGTAATAACCTATTTGGTAATATGAAATTAAAATGAGTCTTCTTCAAAGTAATCATATTGGTTGTTGCTTATGAAAATTATATGCGGTCTTGAGGTTCAAATTGTCGTTACGTATGGAAAACATAAGTAGTTAAAAACTTCCATCTTTACTAAACCTTAAAGCTTGACACAGTATCTGATACGCCAATTGTGTGAGATATTTAATTTTTTAAAAAGAGGTGGAAAATGACTTTTTATTTTTAATGAAAAAATGAGTGGCTAAGATTGGTTCATTGGGTTTATGACAAATATTGGGTCTATATTAAACTTTTGGCATTGCATATATGTATTTGTGTGTTTATTCACTAAAGAATTTTTCAGCGGTTTTACTTGATTCTGCTTTTAGGCACCAAAAAGTTACATGTTTGATTATTACTTACTAACAAAACTGTAAATTGTGTAAAAGGATGTGTTACAAATAATCACTTCTATAATCATATCTTTTATATCACCATGACAAGTTATCCGCCACCTTGTTTCTAAGGGCCGTCCCATGAATTTTGGGGGCCATGTACCACCATAAAAACTTAGGTCTTTGAAAATACGAAAGCCTTATACGATGTAAAGGTAAAAGATCTGAAAATAATGTTATGAAAGCTAGCAAAAACGTTAAGAAAGGTGTTTAACAAAATTTAAAAAATAAAAATTATTTATTAGGAAAATACTGAAAAACTTAAAAACTTAGGGGCCGTTTAGTTGATGAAAATTTTTCCTATTTTTCAGTTTCCAAATTCCTAGAGAAGGGAATGATTTTTCTTCTCTAGGGAAGAGTTGAGAATTTTGAAAATCCGTTAGATGAAATTATATTTTTCTTTTTAAAAAAATAAAAACGTATGAAAATATATAAACCAACTTTTTTTAAATAATTAAAAACGACGGTTATAATGGACGGTGAAGGATGACACGAGAGAAAATGGTGTATATTTGATGTTTTATAGATCCCAATTCCTTTTTATTGAGAAGAAAATAAGAGAAAAAAGTGAGAATGATAAAATAGACTTTCCATTTTTTTTAAATATTGAAAAAAAATGAGAATTAGAGTTCCACTTTTTTTAAAATGTAGAAAAAAAATGCAACTAAACGGATTTTCAATATTTTTATTTTCACATAAAAAAATTTCCTAGAAAAATAAGATATTTTTCACCAACTAAATGACACTTAAAAACTCTAGGGTGCATAGTGAAAATAGTCGAACTCAGCACATGACACCTAGGCCATATCAAAACGGACAAAAAGGAGAAATACGTATCAAAACGGACGGAAACGTATAAAACGCCCTGAAAACGTATAAAACGGATGAAAACGTAAAAAATGGACGAAAACGTAAAAAAAGGCGAAAACGTTCAAAAACGGAGAAAAGCGTATAAAAACGGACGAAAACGTAAAAAAAGGACGAAAACGGACGAAAACTTACAAAAACTGACGAAAAAAAATGTATAAAGACGGACGAAAATGTATAAAGACGAACGAAAACGTAAAAAAGAGGCGAAAACGTTCAAAAAAGGAGAAAAGCGTATAAAACGGACGAAAACGTAAAAAAAGAACAAAAACGGACAAAATGTATAAAAACGGACAAAAATGTATAAAAACGGACGAAAACATATAAAAACAGACGAAAACGTAAAAAAAACAGACGAAAACGTAAAAAAACAGACGAAAACGTAAAAAAAACAGATGAAAACGTAAAAATGGACGAAAATGTTTTACA
>BQNB010188756.1:0-11925 GCA_026074375.1 Tanacetum coccineum | reverse complement strand
AATGAATAGAGAAAATAGTTAAACAAAAGGAACACCGAACACATAAAAATTGGGCATTTGGGCTTATGATAATTGTTTGACTTATTGGGTTTAGAAAACATGTTGGGCCTCATGTACATGGAAAGAGCTATAGTACTATTGACTTTAATTTTGTGTCTATAAAATCATTTCATAAATATGACTCGAGCAAAAGCTAACCTAGCCAATTACCATCTACAACTACATATGCATTTTAAATTATACCTGCAGTTAGTTGCAGCTTCATTTGCCTGGAGCAGGCTTCAAGACATTCTTTTCCTGATAGAAATAATCAGTGAAGATTAATTTTCCTAAACCCACCATCTGGACTGCACCAAATAAGCAAACGCAGGCGGTATTTCCTAAGCAGGAATAAGCAATCCCAAACACCCCTTAAATTAAGTTCTTGTGAACTAAAAAAATAATAATAAAATGTTACAAACACAACACTTGTCTACCATAACCTTACAAACAGACTTACTGGTAGACCCACCCTAATTTCACAATAATAACAAAATTAATACATAATTCAAACAGCCAACAAAGTCACCTCAAGTTCCATACAATTTCATGAGTCTCAACTAGTATGTCAAAGCCTCGTAGATTAGTAAGTGAACTAAATATGTGTTTGCTTCTTAATTTGGAAGAATTTATTTGGGGTACTTAGAGGGTGTTTGGGTTTGTGCATTTTTCTACTTAAGAATAAGTACTTATAATCTGCTTAAAAATAAGTAGAGTGAAATCATAGGACTCTTTTTAATACCTCAGATTTCAAGCAAGAACCTGATGCGGTTCCTTGTTCGTTGCAGTCACGAACTTTGAGACACGTTATATATAAGTAAAAAGTCTTGTAGCCTCAGCCTCAGATAAAGAAGAGTATGGACACCAAGCGACGTTGTCTATCTTCTCGGAGCTGCATCACATGCTGCACGCACCCTGTGTTTTCACTTGCTATTTCTTGAGGACTCTAAAAATATAAAAAACATGCAACTGAAAAAACCAACAACTATCACATGGTTTATTAAACATGGAATACCAAAGCAATGGATTCTGTCGGCTTACCATTAATTACACGGTCGACTCGTTGAAGCGTTGCTCGAGACCGTTTTCTGGCTCCTGACTGAATACCCACCATAATGTGCCTGCAAAATTGTACGTAGCATGTCAGGTTGCATGGGATTTTAACCAATCTTGACTCAACGATATAATAATCTCCATAGTTCCACTGTTAGGAGTAGATACATGTTTCTCTAGGTTTGAAACCTTAATCTCAATAAAGTCAAATAGACATATTAAGTTGAGATATCAAGATGTTAAGTGCAGCCTATTAGGGAAGTGTTCCAGTGACAACATAAAACATGGTTAAATGTTAAGACATAAGTGAGAATAAGTACTGCACGGTTTAAAAAATACTAGAAAAAAGTTATTCACCTTAAAGTCCAATGTTAGTTGATCCCAAATATTGATTTTCGGCATCACATGTCAGCAGAATAATGTATCTTTCTATCAACCTGTATAAACTGTCACCTTTTTATCGCCATTCAAATGTCATTGGAATGAAACCAAGAACAACAAAAATGTTAGAGTAACTTTTTTTATGGCAGCCCGATTATTAACACTCAAGTAAGAATGATCTGGTTCCTTTGTACATACGTGTCATGCTTGGTTTCAGTAACAAATCCCAAACCGCCCTTGTAAGGAATTTCAATAAGCATTTTTAAACAGGTCTTATAATTAAGTAGGGACTATTTGGGATTGCTTATTAGAAAAAAGAAAGACGTCGTTTTGTTATGATGCTTTGTTTGAATAAATAATGGAACTATGTTTGTAAACATTTTTGGTCATGTTGCAAAAAATAATTACTTCGCTCTTGGGTGTCGTTGATTCTACTTTTAGGATCAAGATGATTTTGGTTGAGTTGGTGCCCAAGGGCATAATGAACTCTAATAAAAATGAGCTTGGTTATAGAAATAATATAGAGTTGTAGATATGTATGTTACATACAGTATACTGATATCCAGGAGCCAAAGTTTAAGATAACTTTTGACATACCAAATATAGTTTTCACGTCTCGACATATTTGGTAAATAGTTAAACACAATGTTTATCAACATAAATTTTGAGCTATTCAAGCTATCTTGAATCCCTTATGATATCTTGACCCGTCTCTGTTACTTGTTAATCAGTTCGTTTGTGTTGCCGATAAACTGTCTTTTTCACTCGTGAACAGATTCATTTCTAGCGTGTGTTGTATCACAATAATAAAGGCTTCTATGTGTTTAGGTTTATGATAGTTATTATCTAAGGAAGCGGACAAATAAATTAAATTTTCATAAAAAGAAAGAAAGATGACTATACCTTTGACCGGTTCTTGAGATATTCGAAGTACGGACTAAAGGTAGTTGGTGACCACCTTTTGATCGAAAGTAGCGGCTCCCGATCTCGAGCCATTTTGGGTGTTGTCTGATTCCTTTGAGCCCCATCCATCTTTTTGACGGCAAAAACCTACCTTCTACAAATAACAGGCATCTGAAGTATATAAACAGTTATTATACATTAAAATAAAATGTGTTTAGTACCTTAGACATCCATTCCGTCACTAATTGCTTGTAGCAACTACGGCTCGGGTATAGAAAGCTTCTCACGGATATCGACCGGTGCAGTATGAAAACTAAGCCCAATCACCACAACACTACTCCTTTCCTTTGTATAATTGTATATCACAAAAGAGGCTGATTATTTATTCTTGCTAGTTAACTACAATGCAGCCAGTGGCGCTTTACAAAAGAGGTTGTGGCCAGTAGTGATACCGTATAGGGGAACATGGTAACTGCTATGAACATACGACGCCTACTTGTAAGTTGTTCAAAAGAGTAGGATGCAGCTACTGGCGCGTTACAAAGGAGACTGCCTATTTATTCTTTAGGTTATGCTTTGATTAGTCGGGCTTCTTTTTCTTGGGGCTATGGTGGTTGGGTCGGGAAGAGCGGCCTCTTTGACGATTGCGCCCGCTTTCTGTCTTTGTGAGTTGTTATTCAGCTGGCGTTACTATGAGTTCTTTTCCGCTATCAGCTGTGGATTGGATTTTAAATGATTGGCTTGTTCCTGTTTTGCCAGAGGATACACATGTTAATATTCACTTCAGATAATTACAGAATTAAATCAAATAAACATAAAATGAAAGCCTATATAACAACACATATTTTAAAAAAATGTTAAGCAGTTAGCAATTTGCTTTTCGTTACATGACACAAAGTAAAAGGTAATTCCGATGAGGCACTTAATTACCCATGTGTTCAAAGAAACACGGTCGATATGCCTTAACATAATACATAGTGTCAACAACATATGAAAACAGAAAACAACGTGTAATACTATCAGTTAGGCTTAAACCATTAAAGTTATAAGTGATGAGGCTATAAAAACGAAAAACATACATATCAGTTATTTTAGTCCGAACAAATATCATGGTGTTATTGATCATTCTAAAGTGACATGCCATGTCTAATATTTTGACCACGAATCATATATCTAACTCTACTTTGTAACGGCAAAAAACACAGACATTATACAGCAATGACAATTTAGAATGTCAAATACATAAGAGAAACTATATAGCGGGCTTATGGTGTACATGGTTTTCGGCTTACGTTTCAGAAGCTCACTTAACGTGGCTTATTTTAAAAAATTTAGGCTTATATAAACTCATTATGACCTAATAAGCTTATATAAGCAAAAAAGTGTCAAAATAAGCCACAAAAAAGTGAGCTTATGAACCATAAGTCAAAAAGCACAAATAAGATTAAACAAACACCCCCATAATCTAAAAACCAAAATTTGCAATAAAAAACAAAAGCATTAAAATGGGTTATCACAAATTGACCTAAAAAACCGGGCTTGGAGCGTATGTGGCTTTCGGCTTATGTTTCATAAGGTCACTTTACTTGGCTTATTTTGAAACTTTCAGGCTTATCTAAGCTCATTATGTGCAACATATGGGCTGATTATTTTTTGTAAGGCCTCTGAGCTTATCACAAACACCGGGGGTGTTTGTTACGGCTCACTTGGTTTTGGGTTTATGTTTCATAAGCTCATTTTTTGTGGCTTATTTTGAAACTTTTATGAGCTTATGTTTCATAAGTCCATTATGACATAATGGACATATAAGCCTAAAACCAAATAAGCCTACACAGATAATCATATTCAAGATTAAAAAAACTAAAAAAATGATCTCCAATCAAAACCATATTCACAAACACCAATTAAGAATAACATGACCAAACAAATTAAACAACGATTAGTAAAATCAAACACAAATTAAGCAGTAATTAAAAAAGGAGGTTTTATCACCTGACTAAAGATTCTTGACTCATTTTTTGCTAACTATGAATCCCTCTAGTAGCTTAGCCATTTTCTAAAACCCTCGGCACCTGCAAAAATAGGGAAAACACAGTTGATAGATTAATGAATTAAAACAAAATAAAAATTATAACAACAATCTAAATGAAACAACAATCTAGATTCAAAGATAATCACTCACATGCAATCAAAAGATTTATGGGTTTTTTAGAGAGATGTTGTTGTTGTGTTTTTAGAGAGATGTGACAGAGAGAGCTATCTTATTAAACAAAGTGAGAGAGAATGAGTGGAGTGAGAGAGAATGAATGTGGTGAGTTGTCTTCTTTAATTATTTTTCAGCCGGGTTTCAATCGGAGCCGGGTTTCAGGCGGGTTTCAGGCAGGAATAGTGCTTTCCGCCGGCGGAATGGTGATTTCCGACGGGTTGACCCAACACTCATTAAATGCATTTGGGTCGACCCGGTACCGGGTTTTAATAAAGTTAATAATGTTATTATGTTTTCTTTAAAATAAATGTTATTATGTTTTCTTCTTTAGTTACTTATATAATATTTACGTCATTACGTGTATCAAAATGATAGGATGAAATGGTAAAATAATTTAAGTAGATAACAAAAGTTATCAAGTTTGATATAATATACGGAGTGGTTTCACAGCATTAGTAATGATAATATTGTTAATACAATTATGATTTTTTAAATATATGTTTTTACATTTTCTTCTTTAGTTACCTACATAATATTTCCCAGAATCCGTCAACGCTCGTGAAAACCTGGGCAGTTAAAATGATAGGATGAAATGATAAAAGAATTTAAGTAGATAACAAAAGTTATCAAGTTTGATATATATAACGAGTTAGAAAATGACTTGCGCGTTGCGGCAAGGACTAACGTGTTGTTGCAACGTATAGGTAAGTTTTTTATGATTTCATCACACATTCAAAATAAAAGCAGAATATCATATTTGTATCATAAGAAAAACAAATACTCTGTAACATTACAAAAAAGTAAATCTGTATCTAAAGTCGTCTAAAGTCTGCTGATATCAACAATTTTGTTAACTAACCTTAGACACTCTCATTCTATCTAATAGATTAAATTCTTGTAGACTCCAGGAAGCTTATGCACGCCTCTCTGATTGAGAATTTGGTTGCACAATCTTTATTAGAAAGTAGGGCAGCTTAACAGCCTTAAAAGCATCAGGTGACAGGATATTGTGTATGGAGTGACAACATTGAGAGCGGAATCATTTTCTCACTCACGACCAATGAGGTTTGGTGCATGAAGCACCTCTTTGATGCAATACCAAACACTCCCTTGACATTCTTTCCCCTCTCAGCAAACATAACCTGATGTAATCTTCTCTTTTTGTAGTTTTTAAATCATTATTTCCCTTAAAAAGATTGAGAAGACAGAACCTGTGGGCAAGCTCGTGGTCAGTTTCGTTGCAAACAACCACCAGGTCGGTAGCTATATGATGATGTGTTATTTTATTCACTTTTTGGGTCATTTAACCCCCCCAAAGCATGCAAATATGCTCAAAATATGTGTTTAATTGTTTCTTTTTGTATTTTTAGCACTTGAATGATATTTGGAGGAAATACACATGACTTTGGCTCATTTCGGTGTCACAATCTCTTGTGACGGCGTCAGAACGTCAAAGTGACCGCGTCAGGAAAATAAGATGGTGTCAGGAATTAACCGACATAGTGAAACCCTAAAAGATACGGCAAAGCGACGACGCCAAGATTACAACGCGACGCCATCGTGGTCTTTTTTCTATATATACAAACTCGTTTTTAGGGTTTTAAGTGTGGAACTCGGGAGTCATTATTAGAGTACGATTATCAGCAGTAGTTAGGTCGTTTTTAGGGTTCTCAAACCCCTTTGTAACCACCTAAACTCCATGTTTTGATCAGTAAAGTTCTTTATCTTTTAATCTTTCAATATGTCTATGTGTTGCCTGATTAATTATTGTTTTTTTGCTTCTCCTTAATATGCTAGGCTAGGTCTGATAGTGTTTTCTTATGATTGCATGTGAATTAGTTTATAAATCCTTTTAATATTGCTTCTTGTTGATGGGTGTGCGCGTTAAGCTCTAGAAAACTAGCTTCTTAATTGCTTGCGAAGACGTCTAGGGAAACATGATTATGTAGAAAGGATACCATCGGTAACAGTCTTCATACTACCTTACCCATATGTGGTTGATCAGCTTTTAGGTATTTTAATGCATATATTGTACTCTTAGGGGCCTTGTAATAGTCTTTATACCTCCTTACTTGTGCGTTTCCTCAACGAAATATTACGTAGACGGCGTGTTCGTGTAATTCGTTCACGACTTAGGAAATATTTACACATCGCATCACAAGTGTGACAAAACAATAGAATTAGGAGAAGCAAACTAAGGACCATGCATGATTAAGTAAACACTTTTATTTCCCTATACGAGTTTCCACAATAGTTTAGATTTAATTTAGTTTTATTTTAGTTTAATTATTTAAAACCAAAACCCCCTTCCAAACTAGAGATTTTAATTGCTTTCATAAAAATACAAAAATAATCTTCTTTCAACTCTTAGACCTTAGTTACGTTTAATTCGAGCCTTCCCAACCTATTCCCCTAGAGAACGATAACAACTCTCGAGTCTTACATATACTACACTACAACGGTTAGGTACACTTTCTAGGGAGTTGTAAAACTTCTTGTGAGTTTACAATGACCGCACATCAAGTTTTTAGCGTCGCTGCGTGGGGAATAGTTAGGTCTCGAATTTAATTTAGTTTAGGTCTACTCGCTTGATTCCTATCAAGTGAGATTTTTCTTTTCTAATAATTAGCTTTCTTGTAGTCTATCTTTTCTTTGTTCCCTTTATTTCGTAAAACTCTTTTCGTTGACCTCCATGGAAAACGAAAATCCTATCCATACCTTAGGAGATTATTCTAGACCTAGCCACGAGGGCTATCGAAACACAGTTGAACTCCCCAATGGGAACAATGTGGTGCCTCTGCGATCCGACACCATCCGGTTGGTGCAAAACGGATGCTCATTCCACGGACATCGGTCCGAGGATCCAAACCAACATCTTAAGGATTTTTTAAAACTTGTGGACTCACTTGACCTTGATGTTGCAAATAAAGAAAGGGCGCGCCTGCATTTATTTCAATTTCCCTTCGCGATCAAGCTAGCAATTGGCTTGAACGTCTTCCTGCAGGATCCATCTCCACTTGGGAGGATCTTTGTTGCGGTTGTCGTAAGGGACTTCTACAAGAAGTTTTACAACTCCCTAGGCAGTGTACCTAATCGTTGTAGTGTAGTATAGGCAAGACTCGGGGGTTGTTATCGTTCTCTAGGGGAATAGGTTAGGAAGGCTTGATCACGGTCTAACAGAATTCTAAGGGTTGAGAGAAGATTATTTTTGTGTTTTTATGTTTATAGGAAAGCAGGTAAAATCATATATTTGAGAGGTTGGTTGGTTTTAGCTATTAAACTAATTAATAAACTAAGCTACTAGTGATAACAATATAATAAAAGATTGTGTTTATTTAATCATGTATTACTCCCTAGATTGCTTCTCCTAGTGTTGTTGCTTTGTCACACTTGTGATGATCTATGTAATTATTTCCTAAGTCATGAACGAATTACACGAACCCGTCGTCTATTTAATATTTCGTTAAGGCAACGCACAAGTAAGGTAGTATGAAGACTATTACAAGGCCCCTAAGAGTATATTAAATGCATTTTAAATATATTAAGAGTGGATCAACCATATAAGAGGGCAATGGTAGTATGAAGACTGTTACCCGATGGTATCCTTTCTACAAATCATGTTTTCCTAGAGCATATCAATAGCGATACAGACAAAAGCTAGTTTTCTAAGATCTAAGCATGCTTTTTCATCACATGATTAGCAAACCTCATAAGATCTACATCCTAGGTTTCTACAATCATAAATAATCACAATAGAAGGTTTAGCAAGCTTGTTAAGATTAAAGCCAAGACAGATAAGAATCATACAACAAGACATATTGAATGATTAAGATAGTCTTATTTGATTAAAATATGAATTAAAGGAAGTGAAATAGGGTTTTGAGGCCTTAAAATCATTCCTAACAGCTGCTAAACAAACTAAGATTCGTCCCTTTCTTTTACTCTAAAGTTACACACTTAAAATCCTAAAAATGGATTTGTATATATAGAAAGATCACTGTGATGGCATCGCGTTTTAATCGTGACGCCGTCATGAATAGAATATTCTAGATAATGGGTTGGGTCGTGCATTCGGATGCCATCTTGAGATCAGTGACCGCACTTTGGCTATGAGTTGGGACAGGCGTCCGTGTAATCTGTTGCAGCCGCTGAGAACATAATCTTGAGAGATGTTGGTGTAGGTCCGTAGTCTTGTCCGTTTCTTCTCCAAATGAGCCCAAGTCACGTGTATTTCCTCCAAATGCCTTCCAAATGCTAAATACCTGAAAAGGAACGATTAAGTACCTATTTTGGGCATAAATGCATGATTTAGGGGGTTAAACGACCCCGAAAAAGTGTATAAAATGACACCTCATCAAATACCCCTACACTTGGGATTTGCTTGTCCTCAAGCAAATGGGCTTTTCTACCTAGACAATAGCAATATGAGGGTCATTTTACCTACTCTTTAAAAGTATTTTACAACACAACCTTCTAGACCTTGTAATTAAAAGCACGGAAAGTATATACTAGCACCTCACATAAGTGTTTGGGATTCTCTCTTTCACTCGGGTGTATAATAAATTATAACATAAGGGGAAACAGAAAATCAACACTCATTACCTGTCATAGCATATAAATTACCATAGGCTTGGTAAAGGATCAAACCTCCATCGCTAGGCGCAAGCATTATTCATTACTATCTAAGAGGTCTTTTAAAGGGTTGTGGGGTGTAGGTGTAAGATAACATATAATGGAAACAGAAACAGATGGGATACATTTGGGTGGCTTTGGGTGAATTTAGAGTGGAAGGGTTAGCTAATTATTTACACGAATACACGCTGGTTTGGTTGCTAAGCCAAGACTCGGACGAAGATATACAAACTCTACACAACTCTATATCAATCTCTTTCTTTTTCTTATATATATATATATTCTCTTTTGAATAACATAATACATCATAACATGGGGTTTATAACACGTACCCCTACACTTGAGCTTTTACATGCTCGATATTTACAATCTAACTAATGACTCGATTTGAGGTGGATCAAAATAACATGGAGATCATCTAACAAATGTATGGGGGTATTGACTTAACTTTTCTTCCCCATTCTTCTACGAAATAAATACTACCATGAATCCAATCGTCCCAAAATAGTATATACAAGGATAAGGACTTAGCAACCGTGTGCTCAAATAATTAACTTGGGTTAAAACAATAATGTACTAGAAATGAGTACATACAAGGTGGACTAAGGCGATTTGGGTGTAACGATTGGTTTAAGGGTGACAATGTTCTTCATTAATAGTCCGGCTTAACCAGAAAATTACGAGAACCATGAAAAAGGATAGGCTCGAAGGGTTGTACTAGGGGTATCCTGCACTAAAAATGAGTGCATGGCAAGGGTGTGGGATAGTTATATGATCGGTGTGACCATCATAACAATTACAGGTTTAAAACATAGGTTAATCCTAATGCCTCTTATCAAGCAAATCCTAATACTTACTATGCGGTCTTGGGATGCATCACAAGAACAAGTTCTAGATTTAATATACTACTGGTACACTCTCATAATCCTAAAGTAACTGATACCAATGTTCCAGAAAAGGTGACAAACCATGCATACACATCCGTAACGACGAAATAGACATACATGATTGCTCACTCCTTAACTCGAACAAGCTAAAGGTGTAATATCTAAGGGCGAACCTCATATTTGGTGGTGGAATTTGAGGGTTTTTTTGCTAGTAATATAAATTTCTATCAATGAGACGCTATTAATACTCGGTTTTCATTGGTATGTGTAAATTTGGGTCAAAATTACATCTTATGTTATGTTTCGATATATTACCCATCATTTTAAGGACAAAGCAAATGGCAAATGAAAGAATAGTTTCTAAGGCTTATTTTCTCCCTACACTTAAGTTGAACATTGTCCCCAATGTTCTATAAAGGTACCCGTAAAAACGAATAAAAAGAAAAGAAAACAAGGAAAAAAAAACTAGTACTCCCCTGGTTTGCTCAATAATGGAGAAGAAACATGCGATAACTGGTTGGCGTCATCCAAGAATTGTCCAATGAAACTTCCTAAGAAGTTCCAAGCTTCTTCTCATCAAATATAACCTGTAATCAAAGACAAAGACAACTACACCAAGAATAAAATGTGCGATATACAAATATACAATATGAATTTAGGGGTTGACTCGATAAAGCAGTAAAGATAAGATGAGAGAATTATCAAACTCATTGGTTTTGCAGGTTTATAACACAAGAGTACATATTTTAAATGTTATGCAAGTTTTGTTTTCAAAAATAATTAAAAACTATAAGTTTTCTAGACCTGGGCATTTGACACCGTCAGGAGAATCCTGACCCCGTCACAGGTGTCGTGGTGACGGCGTCACATGTAAATCGTGACGCCATCTCTATGTTCTGTGAAAACAAAATTTTTGGTTTTGATGAAAAATTTCCTGCACTTGATTCCATAAGTTAATTCCTGTACAAATAGCTGCATAAAACCTGAGATTTGACAATTTAATCATATGACTCGAAACTGACGCGAATTTATCTAAACAAATTATTTAACATGCTTGAACTTGGTTCAAAAACTGGATAGATTCCCCTACACTTATTATTTGCAAAATACCTTTGATTGAAATTAAGACGAGGTTAAAAACAAAACAAAGCATGATTACAAGATAGAGTTCGAACATGATAGAATAAGATGAAAAGAATAAAACACATGATACTCCTAATTGCGAGAAAAGTAAAATTGGGTTGCCTCCTAAGAAGCGCTTTTCTTTATTTTACGAGTCTTGTAGCTAGACTCGAAGTCACATGTTCTTACGTGACTTCTCCTTCATCATCTATTCCTCCCTTGGTTGTAATAAGAGTGGGATGCTTGCCTTTGAAAATTTTGCTCCTCCATTGGTTGAACTTCATCTCCCTTTCCAAGTGAAGCTTTATCTTTTCTTCCTATTCCAGGACTAGCCTATTCAAAGTCATAGTGGGGGTTATGGGTTCTATGTCATTCTTGACTCCTTTCTCGGTCATACAGGGGGAGTCAGGTATCCTATGGAAACTTATCTTACTCTTTCCAGATCTTAGAGTTATGGTGCCTTTATCAAACTTAATTGCGGCCTTGGCCGTTGTTAGGAATGGTGTTCCTAAGAAGAAAGGCCTCTTTTTGTTTTCCTTGATATCCAAAATCACAAAGTCTATGGGGTATACATGTTCAGCGACCTCAACTAATACGTCCTCAGCAATTCATATAGGGTAAATGTACGAGTGGCTAGCTAGTGAGAGTCTAATGTTTGTCGCAGCAGGCATTTCATCGGTAAATTTCATGTAAGTGGAATAG
>BQNB010188754.1:0-11925 GCA_026074375.1 Tanacetum coccineum | reverse complement strand
AGGTTCCATGACACGATCGTACAAGACATAGGAAGGATTTTGTAATTCAGGATTTTCATTGAGGATATGGGTGAGAATTTTGGTCAAGAACATACCATAAGGAAGAATGAGGTTTGATTGTCTAGATACCCATTCCATTCTCTTAGCCATAAAGTAGGCTAGATTGAAGTTTAGAGAATTGGCAATGCAGTAAATCATGAGGCATAGACAAGCCGGCACATGATCCTTATTTCCCCCAGCCCAAAAACATTTTCTCAAAGAATGGTTATAATGTCTTTGAAAGTTGGGTCAATTTCACGAGTAAGAACTTGATGTGGAAACCAAACATTCCTTAGATCGTTTAAGCTCAGGTTGTTTAGACCTTTATCTAGGATAATATCAATGTTCATAAGTTATAAAAACAAAGCGGAATAAGAACAAAGATATGAACAAGGTTTTACCAAACATTCTCCACAGCCCCAATATTATTTGATCAAGATAATACGGTTACATCAATGAACTGTAACAGGGATCAAGGAAAACCTTGATTACCTTGAGGCTACATCATCACTATAGACGTCTACATTTGATCCAGTATACACACACACACTTTTCTGGATTCATAAAACAATATGCCTAGACCTCCTTTTATAGCATAAGGAGTCAAGGCTTTATATGGAAACTATTAAAAGATATTAATGACGAAATATTTATTTTGACCAAATTAAATATACATCTTTGACCAAATCTTCATTTTGACCAAATTAAATATTCATCTTTGACCAAATCTTTATTTTGACCAAATTAAATATTCATCTTTATCTCTTCATCATTATCTCTTTTTGACCAATTCTTTATTTTCTTCTACATCTTGTAGAATCCCACAATGACGACTTTGGTCTTTTTGTTTCCATCTTGTTTCATTCGTGTTTTGTCTTATCAACTCAAATATAATTCCCAACAAAAATTGACACAAGACTCGGGAAATACATCTTTACACTTTAAGCAACTAGCAACTGTAAATAGACTTAATCTAATAGGGTAGGCTAAGGTGTAACGAAACAAACAAGTTGGTGTAATTCCTAAAGGATTGGCTCTACGGGTTGTTCTAGGGGTATCTTACTCTTATAGTGAGAGTAAACAAAGGGTTTATACGGGGGTTAACTAACCAGTGTAGTTAGTTAATAAACAACATGAGTAGGCTTTTTAGGTGTAATCCTGAAATTTTACCAATTTAAACAAGTTACTCCATCTAAATCCATAGTACTTATCACTGTGATCTCGAGTGATATACCAAGCCAAGTTCTAAAGTCTACTACATCACCGTCACACTCATATTTTTGTGTAATTTGGGTAAACATTTGAAAACGGATAAGGTTAAATTCTCACAATATCTAATAAAGGTTATTGTGTGCGGGTTATATATCATGTAATTTCACAAAAGTATGCTTGAAATTTTTTAAAATTTTGAGCATAATTTAAGCAATATATGTTATGAAAATTAGGACAAGTAAACATTCTAATTCCACCCCCCACTTGAATTATACAACGTCTTCGTTGTATAGATAAAACATTAAATACGAGAATTAAAAAGAATTAGAATAAGAAACTCCCCTGATATTTGCTCGGTAGATCCTTCATGATAAGTTTACAAGCAAGATTATGTGTTGTGAATGCAGATTTGGATGCCTGCATGACTACAACACACATTAGATTCCAGAAAATAAGCACTCCACCAAATTCTTCATTTTTGTTCAGAAGGTCCTGTGTTAAGCATAAGAAAACAAGTGCAAATCTATCTCCGTGTATTCGTTGGTTAGACTCGAAATAAATACCTAAAACTGTATAGGAAGTTCTTCATAAAGTCGACACCAACAAAAACCTTTAACAATCCTAGATATCGAGAGCCACGAGGCTCTGATACCAATTGTGGAGATCTTTATGACCCCTTAGATCGTTATTAAGACTCATCTAGGATATAGTAACAATGATTAATAAACTTGCACATCAGAATAATAAAACATAAATCAGAGTTACTTCAAGGTTTTTTTATTCATTATATCCCCAAGATCAAATGATCCTTGAGGCTAAACTAACTAATACATAGATGTTTTATTAACACTTCAACTACCTATCGAACTATGCTAACTAACTAAACGTGTACACACACACGTTTTGTTTTAGTCGACTCTCATTGAGAACACACACTTTTCTGGATACTAAAACAATATGCCTAGACCTCTTTTTATAGCATAAGGAGTCAAGGATTTACATGGAAACTATTTAAAAGATATTAATAAGTTTGACCAAATCTTTATCTCTTCATCTTTATCTCTTTTTGACCAAATCTTGGTCAAGGCTTTACTTAAACTATTAAAAGATATATGATGTTTTAGACCAAATCTTAATCTCTTCATCTTTTATCTCTTTTGACCAATCTTTATTTTCTTCTACATCTTGTAGAATCCCACAATGACGACTTTGGTACTTTTGTTTCCATCTTGTTTCATTCGTGTTTTGTCTTATCAACTCAAATATAATTCCCAACATTATGTACATGTGATTTATCACTAGTGATACTTGACAGTTTGAATAGATATTATTATTGATAATTGACTGTTTGAATAAATATCTCTAGTGATAATTTATTTATTAGTATTTTTTTAATTTTTTTTTGTATTTTGAGTTTAAAGTTAGTCCTAAAATATCCTATGCCTAATGTTTAATTCCTTCATTTGTTTTGTTTTTGTTAGAGTGTGTGTCTAGAATTATATGATGATAACCGATGTCAAGATAAATTTGGTAAGACGTTGGAATATGTTTAAGTGGCCGAGGATTTAAGACAGATGGAATAAGCTTATGGAGGAATTTGATCTTGTCAATCACAAGTGGCTTTCAAAGATGTATCGTCTTAGATCATCATGGTTCCCCCTTTCTTGTTGATTCTCATTAGCGTGGTTGATGAGGACTACTTCTAGGCATAAGCGAAGAACTCATTTTGATCTCATATTTTCACTAGTTCTAGTTCAACACTTGTCAAGTTTATGCTTTGTTATGAGTCTGCAATGGAAAGGCAAAGACACACGTAAGAAAAACTAGATCATCAGTTGTTTGATTCATTCCCTGCTTTGCTGACATCGTTACCTATTGAACAACATGCTGCTAAAGTTTATATTTGCAGCCTTTTTATTCGTGTCCAGAAAGAGATTGTTTGCTGGGGGTCTTGGTTTATGTTCAATAACGTGTATGAGTTTAGATGAGGGATGTACTGTTTGTATTATTGATAGGAAAAAAATAAAACCTGTTGGTCTTCCAGAAGTGATTGACAAAGAAATTACTTCGTAGAATGTTTAGGAAGAGATTAATTTGCATTAAAAAGTGACAGGACATTACAAGGTACACATTTTGAATATCATTTATCACAATGTATATATTTCAATATTTTTACTTTTATTGTTAAAAATATGGTATGAAGTATCACCTGTGATAATATAATGTAAAGAATATTTTTTTCTAATTATGTTAGTGTTTTTGAAGTATCAACATATATTTTTAGTTTTAATTTATATTAATTAGAAGGTTACATTAAGTAATCACTGTGTATAAAGATATGTTTTTTAGGAAAGTACTTTATAACAAAGAGAGATGGTTTCATTTCCTGATGTAGTCATTTTTGTTGTTTTTGTTCTCTTTGGGATTTTTATGTCGACACTATTATATGTTTTCAAGAACGTCAAAGTGTCCTTGTATTCCAGATCAGTATATATGAGGCGTTTGGACCAAGGATTGATCCCACTTGATTTTGAGGAACAAAAAAACAGGTTATGGCGAGAAGAATGAAGCAATTGAGAAGCTTGCAATGGAGGCTTCTATCATATTTGATTCATGTGTACATATGTTGAGGAATAATGAGCCAAAGTTGTCTGTGTTTGTAAACAAGATGAAAGCAATAAAGCTGACTCGAGGCTGAGTTGCCATTGTTCAAA
The DNA here is from genome assembly GCA_026074375.1 of Tanacetum coccineum. Lineage (NCBI taxonomy): Eukaryota > Viridiplantae > Streptophyta > Magnoliopsida > Asterales > Asteraceae > Tanacetum > Tanacetum coccineum. The sequence continues at coordinate 7,960 of BQNB010188754.1, read as the reverse complement.
CCCCGCACATTTCCTGATTTTGTCCAAGAATTTATTAGGTGTTAAGAAGCCTGATAATGGTTAAATGAAGAATCCAAACATGTGTAAGGCCAAAGGGACGTAAGAATCATAAGCTTATCAAGAGTGGAAGAGAAATATCAATGAAGAAAAGTATGAGGAAAACTAATAAAAAAAGAATGGTTGTGGTGTTTGTGGATCTACTGATCACAATAGGCTACTTGTCCACAGAAGAATGATGTTGATGTCTTATATCCTGCAGTAGTTGTTTCTTCTCTGTCGTCAGTGATCATGTAGATGGTGTTGCTCCGAGACTGATCCTTCTATAGACTGTTCCAGGAGGCACTGATCATGTAAAGGAGGTGCTCCGAGGCGGTGGCTCTGGAAGTGTTTTCATTTAAGATGTGTTTTTGTCACAGTTCGAGTCTGATTTTACTTTCATACAAAAAAGAAAAAAAATTAGTACAGCTCATGGATTTTTCTTTAAAGAATTTTTTTTCATTAGGTTTCAATAAATTTTTTGATTATTTTTGTTATTTAGACATTTATCTGTTATCACTTGTGATATTATGTTATTAGCAATGCAACAGTTTTTGTTTTTATATTTGATGTTTATATCTTTGTGATATTATATTTATATTGTTAGATCCAATAATTTGTTTTGGTCTAATATCTAAGAGGTTTAGAGTGTTAGTATTTTTGTCTTATAGATTTTAGAGTTAGGGTTTAGGTTTTTTAGTGGTTAGTTTTTAGGATTTTTTAGTATAGATCTAATGTGTTTAGAGTTTTTGGTATAGATCTAAGTTGTTAGGTGTTTAAGGTTTTTGGTATAGATTTTAAAGTTATTTATATATCACTTGTGATATTGTACCTATTGGTTAGGGGTTTAGGGTTTTTGGTATAGATCTAAGTGGTTAGGTGTTTTAGGGTTAGGATTTTAGGGTTTAGTGTTTTAGGGTTTTTTGGTAAATCAGATTTAAGTGTTAGGTGTTAGTGTTTTGGTATAGGTTTAGAGGTTAGGGGTTTAGGTTTTTAGGTATAGATCAAGTGGTTAAGGGTGTTTAGTGTTTTTATGGTATAGGACCAAGTGGTTAGGGTTTATTGTTTTTGGTATAATATTTTAAAGTATATTATGTAATCACTTGTGATACTATATCCATTGGTAGTTGGTTTAGCGTTTTGTATAGATCTAAGTGGTTAAGGGTTTATGGTTTTTTGTATAGATCCAAGTGTAAGTGTTTAGGGTTTGGTATAATTTAAGTGCTGTTTAGTGTTTTGGTATTTATCTAAGTTTTTAGGGGTTAAAGGTTTAGTGTAGTGATTTTAAAGTTATTGTATATCACTTGTGATATTATAGCCCATATTGTTATGGTTTAGGTTATGGTTTTAGGGTTATTTCTTATGGATTTTAGTGGTAGTGTTTATGGTTAAGTTTATAGTTTTAGTGTATTATTGTAAAGAACTAAGTGGTTAGGGTTTTTTAGGTTTTTCAATATAGATTTTAAAGTTATTTTGTAATATCACTTGTGATACCAAATAACCCATATAGTTAGATTGTTTAGGTTTTTGGTAAGATCCAAGTGTTAGGTGTTTTAAGGTTTTGGAATAAGATCCAAGTGCTTAGGTGTTTAGGGTTTTTTATATAAATCCAAGTGGTTAGGGGTTTAGGGTTTTTGGTATAGATTCAAGTGGTTAGGGGTTTAGGGATTTTAGTATAGATCCAAGTGGTTAGGGGTTTATGGTTTTTTGTATAGACAAGTGATGTTTAGGTTTTTTGGTATAGATCCAAGTGATTAGTATTTTCGGGTTTAAGTGGTTTTTGGTTAGTGGTTAGGTTTTTAGGGTTTAGGTGTTTAGGGTTTAGATCTAAGGGGTTAGGTGTTTAGTGTTTTTGGTATAGATTTTAGTGGTTAGGGCTTTAGGTTTTTTGGTATAGATCCAAGTGGTTAGGTGTTTAGGGTTTTTGGTATAGATCCAAGTGGTTAGGTGTTTAGGGTTTTTGGTATAGATCCAAGTGGTTAGGGTTTTTGGGTTTTTGGGTTAGATTTTAAAGTTATTTGTATATCACTTGTGATACTTTACCCATTGGTTAGTTGTTTAGGTTTTTTGTATAGATCTAAGTGGTTAGGAGTTTAGGGTTTTTGGTATAGATCCAAGTGGTTAGGTGTTTAGGGTTTTTGGTATAGAACCAAGTGGTTAGGGGTTTTGGGTTTATCTGTATAGATTTTAAAGTAATTTGTATATCACTAGTAATATTGTGATACGGTACCAAATTGGTTTAGTTTTTTAGATTTTTGTATAGATCTAGTGGTTAGGGGTTTAGGGTTTTTGGTATAGATCCATGTGGTTAGGTGTTTTGTTTTTTTGTATAGATCTAAGTGGTTAGGGGTTTAGGGTTTTTTAGTATAGATTTAAATTTATTTGTATATCACTTGTGATATTATACCCATTGGTTACTTGTTTAGGTTTTTTCTTATAGATTTTAGTGGTTAGGGGTTTAGGGTTTAGGGTATAGATTTTAAATTTATTTGTATATCACTTGTGATATTATACACATTGGTTAGTTGTTTAGGTTTTTTAGTATAGATCTAAGTGGTTAGGGGTTTAGTGTTTTTGGTATAGATTTTAGTGGTTAGGGCTTTGTGGTTTTTTTGATATAGATCCCAGTGGATTAGGTGTTTAGAGGGTTTTTGTATAGACCCAAGTAGTTAGGGTTTAGGGGTTTTGTTATATATTTTAAAGTTATTTGTATATCACTTGTGATACTATACCCATTGGTTAGTTGTTTAGGTTTTTTGTATAGATCTAAGTGGTTAGGGGTTTAGGGTTTTTGGTATAGATCCAAGTGGTTAGGTGTTTAGGGTTTTTGGTATAGAACCAAGTGGTTAGGGGTTTAGGGTTTTTGGTATAGATTTTAAAGTTATTTGTATATCACTTGTGATACTGTACCCATTGGTTAGTTTTTTAGATTTTTTATGTAGATTTAAGTGGTTAGGGGTTCAGGGTTTTGGTATAGATCCATATGGTTAGGTGTTTTGTTTTCTTGGTATAGATCTAAGTGGTTAGGGGTTTAGGGTTTTGGTAATATTTATAAATTTATTAGTATATCACTTGTGATATTTATACTATTGGTTATTTGTTAAGGTTTTTTCTTATAGATTTAGTGTTAGGGTTTAGGGTATAGATTTTAAAATTTATTGTATATTCACTGTATGATATTATACACATTGTTTTAGTTGTTAGGTTTATTTTAGTATAGATCCAAATTGGTTAGGGTTTAGGAGTTTTTGGTATAGGATCTAAGTTGATAGGGGTTAAGATTTTTGGTACAGATCTCATTGGGTTTAGGATTTTTGGTATATTAATCCAAGTGTATATGGTGTATTAGGTTTTTAAAGTATTCCAACTTGTGATATTATAATTCTTCTTTTTGTGTGTGTGTTATCACTTGTGATATTTTGTTAAATTTTAATCAGTTGCAAGTCTTTGTATTTCTTTGTGATATGAAAAAATTTAATCAAGAACCAAATGTGATAAAATGCTATATTAAAAGTGTTGTTTTCCATAAGAAGTTATTATATAAGTCTATTAACTATCCCCAAACATAATACAATAATACGACTTCTAGGCAATGTTTTTTACCAACAAAAGAGGCATCTACTTAGTTTATAATTCAGTGCATACATACTTTTCATGTCTATTACTAAATTAAGAATCTAAATGAAAAGTACTAAGTTTTTCATAAACATGAAATTCAAGACAAATCATTGTCGATTGCTTCCTCCTTTACCTGCTTCAGTAATATTTTTTCCATAATCAGACATCTTTTTCTAATAAATGTTTACTTCATGTAGTAATATTTTTGCTGCAATTCTTGATCTCAAGTTATCCATCTGCATCCGGTGATTTTTGTCATTTCACTACAAGAAAAGGTGGTTTTTGGGACGAAATTTTTTTAGAACGGTCAAAAAATCGTGCCAAATACACGCATTTGGCACTTGTTAACTAACCGTTTAAAAAAATGGGTATTTAGGATGACTAATAAAGAACTGTTACAAATACGTATGCAATTGGAACGTTTTCTTATAATTGTACCAAATACATGTGTATTTGGGACAGTTGGAGTTATCAGTGCCAAATACATATGTATTTGGGATGGTTGGTACCAATGGTGATATGTATTTGGAACGATATCTATTGTTGGTGCTAAATACTTATTCTTTGGGAACGGTTGGTATCACACGGTGGCAAAATACTTATATGTATTATGAAACATTATCTAATGCTAAGTACATAAATACTTTAAAAAACAAATGGTGTAATTATTCGGTATTTGGTTTAACCTGAAAACTGAACCGAATTCAAATTCGATCTTCCATTCGGTTCGGTTTTGGTTTTACCCAAAAAGAAAATTTAACCGAAACGAACTAACCGAACAACCCGATAACCGAACCGATCAACACTCCTACCCATACAAGTCAATCTTTTGATGCACTTGAATATTTGAATTTGGCAAAAACCTACTTATGATGGGCTTAAAAAAAGAGATGCAAAATATATGATGTGTGTTGGGGCTAGAGCTGGGGCTAGTGCTTATATTATAAGTCGAAATTAAAATTTGTATTTAGAGTAAATTGCAAAAAATGGTCCTTGTGGTTTGGCCAAATTACAGATTTGGTCCGTAAAATTTCGTAATTGCAAAAAACTCTTATTTGGAAGGTTTGGTTTTTCCCTTTGGTCATTGGTCGATCTTGAAAATGACTGAAATAACCCCTTCTGCAATTGGCCAAACATTAAGACCATTTTGCAATAATAAAAAACTTAAAAATTAAAAAAAAATCTTTAATTTTTTTTAAATTTTTTTTATTTCGGTTTCAGATTACGAGCAATAATAAAAAAAACTTATTGTTTTTTATTTCGGTTTCAGTTTACGAGCAATAATTAAAAAAAACCATTTTTTTAAAATTTCGGTTTCAGTTTACGAGCAATAATAAAAAAAAATTAAAATTTTTAATTTCGGTTTCAGTGTACGAGCAATAATAAAAAGAATTAAAAAAATTAATTTTTTTATTTCGGTTTCAGTTTACGAGCAATAATAAAAAATATTAAACTTTAAAAATTTTAAAAAAATTTTAAATTATTTTTATTATTCCTCGTAAACTGAAACCGAAATAAAAAAAATTTATTTTTTTTAATATTTTATTTATTGTAGTCCTTAACCCCGAAAACGCGCATAAAAAATTAATATTTTTAAAATAATTTTATTATCGCTCAGTAAACCGAAACTCGAAATAAAAAAAAATTAATAATTTTTAATTTTTTTTATTATTGCTCGTAAATTAAAACCGAAATAAAAAAATTTAAAATTTAAAATTTTTTATTATTGCTTGTAAACTGAAACTGAAATAATTTTTTTTAAAAAATTTTTACATTTTTTTTATTGCTCGTTTACTGAAACCGAAATAAAAAAAATTTATTTTAAAAAAAATCTAAGTTAGTTATTGCTCATTTAAACTTAAACCTAAAAAAAAAAATAATTTTTAATTTTTTTTTTATATTGCTCGTAAAACAGAAACCGAAATAAAAAAAAAAGTAAAAAAAAAATTCTTACAAATGTTTTTAAAATTCAAAATTTGTTTAATTAATTGCAAAATGGTCCTTGTGGTTTTTGGTCAAGATTGCAGAGGGTATTTAGTTATTTCAAGTCGAGCAAAATGACCAAAATAGAAATTTGTGGTGTATAAAGTATGTAAGGTTCAAAGCCATGGCAAATAGTTTTTAGCCCCTTTTGGGTCTTGGCTTATAGAAGAACTTAATGACTTATAAGCCATTTAATAGCCTCGATAACAAACAGACTTCTATTTATAAACCGACAGTTATTTTAAAAACTCAGTCCCCGATAAGTCCCGATAAGCCTTTCGCCAAACATACCCTTAAAACACCTTTTTATTTGTTTGACCCACAAAGACTATTTCTTAAACGAGACACCGGTCTATCATATGTGATAATGAGAATGGCGGGACTTTAAAATTTTGATTTTCATCTTAAATTTTCATTCCCACTCCACCAAAATTTTCATCTCAAAACAAACCAAAATTTTTCATCTAAAAATAACCTAACACCATTCCCCTTAACTCTTGGTTCGTCGTCACCAACCAAACTCCACCACCATCACCCTACCATCTACCTATAAACCCTACCCCCATCTCTACAGGTGCGCCAGCTCCACCTCACCTCCATCATCGTCATCTATTTTTTTTGTTTTTTTTTTTTTTTTTTTTTTTTTTTTATTTGGAGAACACACATCTGTAGCACCCTTCTTCTCAAAAAACACCAGGTACTAATTTATGTATTGATTTCGAGTTTATATATAATTATAGTTATTTTTATTTTTCTTTTCTTATTAGAAAGTAGGGTTATTTGACTAAAGGCTAGATAAGCTTTACACAAATAAGATAAATAAGCTGGCCAAATAAACTATCACAATAACCCCCTTAGGGGGTTTTGTGTTAGCTTATTTGATAAGCTCAATAGCAATCAAAATGCGGGTTATGAAGTACTGAACAAGCTCGATAAGCTAAAACAAACACCCCTTAAGCAATATGTGACACCCGTATTAATCTTGCATTCTTGCTATTTGCCTTTGATTACAGGTTATGTCAAGTAATCTCCCTAAAGAAAAATGCTAATAAGTTTACCGTATAAGCTGAATTAACCTTAACTAAACTAAAGGAGGTGTAGTAACTTTGATGCTTAAAGGGTTGCAAACAACAAAAACAGAGGAAGGATATGTTTTGATGGAAAACTCCTCATCCTTTTTTTGTCGTAAAGACTGATCAACAACAGCACATTTACCCTTAGAGAGGGGATGGTTAAGCAATAAAACCAATAGAGGGAAAGGCAACAAATGCTTCATCACTCATGCTAAACTTACATCATCATTGTCGCTTTTGATATAAGTTTAGACAGCTTCTTGTTGTTGTTGTTATTCATTTTATTTTGTTTTTGTCTCATATGCAGATATGAAAAATCTAAACAAATACAACGACTGATTGAGATTCCGCCACCACAGAATGAAGAGAAATCGCAGTAAGGTCGCACAAAGAACTTCAATGAGTGTTTCAACCACTGTTTGCGAATTCAGATTCACAAATTGTTACCCTCAATTTTATTAATATTTATACAATCGAAAACAAATTAGTTGGAGTCATAAGTTAGATTAAATCATCTGTTCAAGAGTGTATTTGCTCATTATAGGCTAGTTCTTGGTAATCTTTTTATTGATCAAAAACATTACATAACCTTTGCTTTGAAGGGGTAAAAACCTCAAGCAAACTCGCGAGTTTACACGTAAGATCGTACGATCTTACGTGCCTACCCGATAAAATCGTGTAGGATCGGTGTAGGATCGCATCAGAGGTAGGATCGTAAGTAGGATCGTAAACTCGCACGTAAGATCGTAAGATCGCGTGTCGATACGAGTTTACCAAATTACCAAGTTACTAACTTACTGACTTACCTAATTACTAGCCCATTACTTTTTTAGGCCCAAAAAAGAACAATACGAGTTCGCTGATTTCAGTAACAAGTATTGACGTTTCATTTCCAGATTTTTTAATCAATAAACCTAATTATCTACTTTCCCCAAATTGAAATTATATGAAACAAATTAGGGTTCTTCTTCTCATGTTCTAGTTACCTGAAGCAAAAAGTTTCATACAGGTAATTGTTGTTTCTTCTTTCACCTTTTCATAGTTTTAACTATTAACCTTTAAGTTTGAATTTAGATAGCTTAATTGTAGTGATACTAGTGATGTACTTTGTTTTGAGACGTTTATTACACATGTTATGTACTTTTATTCTGCTAAATTGTAAATGTGACGATTGAAACTGGACTTTTTTGTGTTTTACTTTTTTCTTTGGTATTTTAAATTTGAACTTTGACATTTTCAAGAGGATATTA